>VMDR010001439.1:84166-127493 GCA_007922815.1 Macrotus californicus | reverse complement strand
CCACACCTCCTCTGTGCTCCGCCGGTCCCTCCCTCCTCACCCCCTCCCAGCCCCTGGCACCCCCTGATCTTTTCACGGGCTCCACAGTTCGCCTTTTCCAGAGGTCACGTGGCTGGAGTCCCGCAGCACACACCCTTTTCAGGCTGGTTCTTTCACCGAGTGATGCGCATTCGCAGTTCTCCGTGCCCCTTCACGGCCCGGTAGCTCATTGCCTTCTGGCACCGAATGATACCTGTTCCTCGGTCTGCAGGGGCCACGGCGTATTTAGCTACCGCCCACTGAAGGGCGTCTTAGTTTGTGGAGATTAAGTTTTCAATTCCTGTGGGCAAATACCAAGGAGCACGATAGGTGAATATGTGAACCCAAGTTCTTCAAGGCCAAGAGGTGTTAGCACTGGGGCCGCTAGAGTGCCCGGCGTGCCTGGTTATCCGGTGGCATTTAACAGGCGCTCGCTATGTGCTGGGCACAGAGCACTCGTGAGCAGACACAAGAGTGGAGAACCCTCTCCAATTAGTCAAGTAAATAAAGGAGGTAGGTCCTGGCCAAGGTCAAACTACCCTACAAGTAAAACAGCGGGATCCCATTTCCCTTTCCAAAGCTGAATAAACTTTTTCCATTTTTAAAAATTAAAAAGTATATGCCAAATTTTAAATTGTCATTTCTGGTTTAAAATAGGACATGAGTTACCATGGAGACAAGGAAAGGGGGCTCGGGGTGGGCCGCTGCAAGGAGCTGACGTGGGGGCTGAGCCCTCAGCAGCAGGAGCCCAGCGGCAGGTCCTCAGCCATGTCTGGTGATGAGAATCCACCTACTCAAAGCTTTAAAAAAAAAAACACTGGGGGGAAAAACCACGGGAAAGGTGCATCCCAGACCATCAGCGTGAACACCAGGTGCTGGATCGAGAAGAGCACCATCAAGCCCAAGCAAGCGTCTTCTGCCCTCCCCACTGAGAAGCCGCCCCCCCCCCACCGCCCCCACCAGCCAGCGGCTCTGATCCCAGGATCCTGCTCCAGGTTTCCTTCCTTTAACATGCTGAGTCAGTGAGTGGTGATCGTGGTCCTTCTCCCTCTCTCTCCCCCCCACCCTCATGAATGAAGGAGAGAGCCGCACCCACTTTGCTCACAGATGCATGCCCAGCACTTGTCTAGGATGTAGTTGTGCTCATTAAACTTCTGTCAAGCGAATCAATGGACATCCAACAGCAGTGTGAGCGAGGTCCCAGGTGAGCACCTGCTTAGGGAAGGCGGGGCGGCTGCGGCGCAGGTGTGGGGAGGAGAAAGAAACCGGCACCCTTCGGTGCCGAAGGAAGAGAAGGGAGAGCCCAGAATGAAGCCCGTCCATTTATGATTGATTGGTTTTCAACAAGGATGCCCAGGCCATTCGATGGGGGGAAAACAGTCTTTTCAACAAACAGTGGTGGAGCAACCAGACGTCCACGGAGAAAGAATGACCTCGGAGCCCCACCTCACAACCTCCACGAAAGGTTTCCCACACTGGGTCGAGGACCTCAGGGTACGCGCTACAACCATAGAAGGCTTAGGAAAACACAGGAGCAGTCTTCACGGCCTCGGGTTAGACAATGGTCCCTCAGACATAACACCACAAGCACATACAAAAATAAGAGACTGGATTCCAGCAAAATTACAAATTTTGGTGCCTCAAAGGAAAGCACCAATGATATAAAAAAGACAAACCACAGAATGGAAGAAAATATTTGCAAATTGTATGTCTAATAAAAGATGAGTACCCAGCCCTGGCTGGTGTGGCTCAGTGGATTGGTGCCAGCCTGAAAATCAAAGGGTCATTGGTTCGATTCCCAGTCAGGGCACGTGCCTGGGTTGTGGGCCAGGTCCCCAATGGGGGGCATGAGAGAGGCAACACACATTGATGTTTCTCTCCCTCTCCCTTCTCCTCTCTAAAGAATAAATAAATAACATATTATTTTAAAAAGATGAGTATCCAGAATACATAAAGAACTTTCACAATTCAACAATTAAAACTGGGCAAAGCACGTGAACAGACCTGAGGAAACGCACATCTACACCACAACCAGACGCCACTTGAAAACACGAGGAAGGGCACAATTTAAAAGAGAAATGAATGTGTTGTCAAGGAAGAAACTAACCTTCATGCATAGCAGGTGGGAACAGAAACCGGTGCGGCTGACCTGGAGGACCGCTGGGTGAGACACAAGACGCAGTGCCGCCGCGTGACCCAGAAATGTCACTCGGGGACACAGAAGCGTGTGTCCACATAGAAAGCTGCACACAAATGCCCGCGGCAGTGTGACCCACAACAGCCAAGCAGGCCGAGCAACCCATGTGTCCATCAGCGGACACACAAAATGTGGTCTTTCTGCACAACAGGACGGCGCTCGCCACACGGTACACGAAGCTCCAATCGCACGGCTGAGCCCTGAAGACACGACGCTGATGGGGAGCAGCCGGCACGAAAGACCGTGCGACACACAGTTCCAGTCACAGGAGAAGCGCAGAGCAGGCCGACCCACGGAGACAGAAGGCAGGCCCGTGCGTGCCCGGGCCGGGGGCGAGGAGCCGCTGGAGTTGGAGGGTGGGAACGTCCCCACGACTTTATGCACAGACGGAAATGCTCCGACAGGATGAATTTATGGCATGGCGATTCTGTCTCAGTGTTTCAGTACAAAAGGATGTGCAGATGTGGTCCTTCTTATAAAAACGGTGAGCACAGATGCACTCGCTCTTCCTACAATCGATACAAAATTATAAACACGGGAGTGGGGACGACAGCACTGACCTCCGGGGGGCGACAGAGAACGGACCAGCACAGGGCACATAAGGGTTCGGATGCTACCTGGATTTTTTTTTAATTTGATGAAAATAAAGCCAGATATTCGGAGTTAAAGTTGACGGTGGGTGAATGAATGCATGTCAGATTATTTTTCATATTTCCTACCTTTTTCTAATCAAGAAACATTTTTCCTTAAAAATACAAAGCCACCATTGCCAACCCTCTCCTGCGTGGTTTCTGCTCCTTCCGTCTAAATCCCAAACGTGTTTCTCTGTGACCAAGTCTCCAAGAAGCTCTCGTCTGACTCCTGAACCAGCTCGTGATGAGCAGCTGGCCCACGGCCCCGCTTCCCAACCACAGGGAAAGGATGTGATCTTCTTTTTCCACTTTTAAATATGTCATGTGCCTTGCAGATGGGTAAGCGTGACCTTACTTTCACTTAGCGGTGCTCTCCCAAAGCTGAAAACAATAAACCTCGGTGACGAGTGAGTTAGGTGCCTCCACTCACTCGGCAGCCCCACCCACGACTGCGTCTTACCCAGCGGCCCGCCCTCCCTTCCAGCTTGACCTCGAGTCTACCAGCATCGCAGGGCAAGCCCGCTGACGGCTAAGACACCTGCCACAGTCACCTGCTTGGCCCGTCTGCCTCTGTCTTTCTGGCAACATCCCAAAGGCCCTTCCGGGAAATGGCCCGGAAATCGTCTTACACCCGCTCCCTCAATGTCATTCTCGGGGTGGCCCCTCTGTTTCTTCCCTGCTGCCACTGTGAGGAGGACTCTTGTTCCGTAAGAGGAGCGCAGCCTCCACTGTTGTTGGGTGTCCTAAAGAGGAAAGGCAAAGCCCCGCTGACTGACAGGAGACAAGACATGAGAAATGAAGCCACCACGGGGTCTGGACTGGGATCTCATTGGCTCTCCGCGGGGACCACGGGCCTACATCCATGGGACACCTGAGACAGAAGCCAGTGACCAGAGCACAGAGAAACCCAGGCTGAGGCTGGCCACCCCGGTGGTGGAGGGACCGCCAGGAGCCACCATGTCTGACCCCAGAGCTGATGCTGGAGACACAATGTCACACTCACCCCCTCATGCCTGCACACTCGTGGAGAGAGGGCTGTGTCCCAGCTCTGTGTGGGGCGCAGGGACACATCCAATGGGGAAGTGGGGGGCAGAGTCGCACACAGCGAACTCAACACCGCTTTTCAAAGAGTCTGCTTCTCACGGAGACCCCTCTCCTGCCCTGTGGCGCGGGGCTCTCTGCCCCTGCGCGGGCCAGCACCTCATTAAACGGGGTCCTGCCACAGCCTCACAGGCGGCTTAGCCCCCCGCTGAGAGCAGCTGCTAATGACACCAGGGTCCCGGGGTTGTGCCCTGTGTGTGCCGGTTGGCGGGGCTCCTCCAGGTGGCCACAGCTACCTGCAGGCCACCCGGGTCACCAGGGGCCAGCTGACGCCTGCCATCAGCACCAATTTATTCCCCATCCTGGTGTGTCCCTGCTGAGAGCAGTAGCAAAACCCTCGCCCAGGAGTGGAGGGGCTGCCTGTCGGGGCTGAGACACGGAGGGGGCAGGACTGAGTCCGTGGGCAACCCAGCAGGTGAGCTACCTGCAGAGCACAGGTCACAAGAATGCCCACGTCCACCCGGAGCAGAATATAAAGACTGCAGACCTCTGCGTGCAGGGACAAAGGGGCTGCTCAGAAGACGGTGCAAGAATTATGAACTTTCTGCCAGATTTCAGACTTGTCAACAGTCCCGGCTAGGTGTCCCTCTCAAATGGGACATTGAACTTCTGCTCCCCCACCCCCTCCCCGAGACCACAGAGGCGGCTCTCTCCGTCCTCATTTGGGTCCTGAGCTCTCCTCTTGCCTTGTGGCCCACGTCCGGCCTGCCCAGAAAGCCCGCTGGTTCCAGCTGGGAAATGTGTATCTTTTTAATGGTTTCACCCCCTCCCCCCGCCATGTCTACTATGTGGCTCTGGTCCGAGCCAGCGTCCCCTCTCGCCCGGAATACTGCAGTCCCCTCCTGAACGACCGCTCGCTGGCACCTGCCCCTGCTCCCCGCTGTTTTCCCTCCACGGGTTTCCGCTCCACTGTTCAAAACCCTTGAGGGATCCTCGTCGCATTCTTGGAAAAGCCAGAGTCCTCACGAAGATCCCCACATCCCTGCATGAGCAGCCCTTCTGGTCCAATGCCCACCGCTCCCTCGACACCTCCACTACCACTGTCTCCATCCCTCTGCCCCAGCCGCACGGGCCCCCACTGTCCCCCAGGACCAGCCTCAGGTCCTCGCCCTGGCTCTCCCTTCCGCCTGGAATGCCTGCCCCACGATACCTGCACCTCTGACACCTCACCTCCAGGACTCGCCTGCGACGCTGCCTTCCGAGCCAGGGCTTCTCGATGCTGTGGCTGAGAGGCCCGCCCCCGGCACGGTCTGTCCCCTCCCGGCTTGGTCTCGATGGCTCTGAACACCTCTGAACACCCTGTGTTTTATCTGTTTGCCCTCTCCATGGGCTGCTCTGTCTACTAGATTGTAAACACACGGGGACGGGTTTCTCTTCATCTCCTGAGGCCCCTTCAATGCCTAGAGAAGTGCCCGCCCACAGGAGGCACCCTTTGAACACGCCACAATGCACAAGCTGAGAGCCCGGGGCACCCACTTTGACACCACAGCTCCGAGCCTGCCACCTTGACCCGAGCATGAGGTCACCGCCATCCGTCCCGAGTGGGGCCGATCCATGCCACACTCACTCCTACCTGGCTCTCAACGTGGACATCCATCCACAGCACCTTCGTGACCCCCACCGCCCCAGGGAGGACTGCGTTTTCTGGGTCCAGCTTCCCTGCCTGGGCCGCCCGCATCCGGGAAATGCACACACCACTGCCCTGCTCCCAGGGCCGCAGACTCTGGTCATCTCGACAGCCCTCGGGCCACTGTCTCTGTATTTCCTCCAGCGTTCATAGCTGACAGCTGTGAGTGTGCCCGTGTGACAGCGGCCCCTCAGGTGTCACTAGGTTGGCAATCACCAGCGCTAATGTTTCAGCTGCAGTGAGAGCATGTAACACGAGATCTGCCCTCCCAACAAAGTGTGAATGTGCAAACACAGAGTGTGAGTTGCGGGCAGGGTGTTCTACAAATTTCCAGCACTCGTTTGTCTCACGTTCAATGCCACCGCTTTGGAGGCAGGCCCTGTGACAACGAACCCAACGGGACCGCTCTTCCAAGGCACAGCACAGTGACAACGACCATCCGCTTTCTCTAAGAAGGCATGCACCGACCTTGACGTGACCACGCCCAAGCACTTCTAAATGCCCGGGAATTACCTCAGCTCCACGGGAGCAAAGGCAAAAACCTAAAGACGAGAGACAGACACGCTGGGTTATTCAAAAGCAAACCCACCAGGATCTCTAACCTCATTAACCTTGGAACTGAGTAGAAGACAGACAAGCCCACAGACAGAATGAAATTCAGAATGCCGTTTATGTCAGGAGCCAGCTTCGAATTCTCATTCCCTCCAATCTACCTGGCGGCTTTTCAACAAGCGTCTGCTGGGCCAAAACTCAACGGGCATGACTGGCAGGTGCCTGTGACCCCCAGTGGGTGACTCTCCCTGCACCAGGCACTCTCCTTCCGAAAGTGGGGCCCTCCTCTCATGATGAGCTGGAACCCAGTGGCCCCTGCACCCCTTCCGGGCCCGCTGCACTCATTACAACAGCCCCAAGTCTGTCTCCAGCGATTAGGTCTCGGTCGGCCCCAGTCAGAGGGGGTCGTGTGCCCGTGTCCGTCCCCCCCCCCCCCGGCTTCCCCTCTGCTGACGGAGTCTGTCCAGCAGACACAATCAAATTTCACTCCTAGAGTTCTCTCCATGCACTTGAGCCACACTGGGATTGGGGGAGACTAATTTGGTCGAGCGGAGCAAGTCCGAACCAGAACCACGTGTGAAACAGGAAACAGAGGCAGAAAACTAGACTTTTCTCTCACAAGGCTGCTCCTTCACCCGCTGACAAGATGCGAAAATCAGATGGTCCAGGACCCGTGTGTGGGTTCCAGGGACACGTACCAGCTCCTTGAACGTGCCCAGTGCTCACCACACCTCAATCTCACGGTCACCAGCAGCTCCACCGGTGCGTGTTCTCGGCAGGAAAACATCCCCGGATAATGATGCAGTCCAATGTGAGTCAGCACTAGGTCAGGCCCTCAGAGGGAAAAGATCACTAATTGGCTCAAGATGCCAGAATCAAGAGTGGCTTCTGCCCTGGCGGCCGAGCCGGCTGCAGTAACGAGGGGCGCCGTGGCCGTGGGATGGCCGCTTGGCAACCTGACCTCTGGCATCGTGAGTGTGGCCCTGCACACCCCCACCACTGGGGAGGGGCACGAGCACGCTGGGAGACTGCACAGCCTGGGGCGGGAGGGAGCGGGTTTGGTCTCAGGCCTGACACCCAAGCTCTGGGTCAGAGCCTGCGAAGCCAATCTGAAGGCAGTGACTTGTCTGTTCTCTCCAAGGTTAGCTTATTTAGCCTCAGGGGAGATGCTGGGGAGTCCAGGAACCACACTTTCTGTACTCAGAAGGAGACACGTTGGTCACGATGCGTGAGCTTCCAAGGGGAACCGGGCGTGGGAGAGGTTAGGAGTGTCAGCTCCAAGGAGGTCGGCACGCCGAGGCGGCCAGCGGAAGCAGCGGGGTCCACGCCGGTCTCTAACTGCCCAGTTTCCCGACCACGTGCTCGCTGGCTGCGTCCCAGGTTCAGAATTCCAGCTCCTTCACTCGCACGCCCCGCACACCTGAGCCGCATGCCCAGCCCTGTTCTCAGCACTGGGGGTCGGGGTGGCCAAGGCTGATGATGCTCCTGCTTGGCTGGAGTTCGAGTCCTACCAGAAGGAAACATTGACACGCAAACAGAAGAATAAATAGGGCTTCCAGTAAATAGGGAACTTGGGAGTCGTGAAGGGCCCTCCCTAAATACTTCCAGCCCGTGATCTGGACACAGGGGACAATGGCATTTCTGGCCCACGTGAGCTTGGCTGCAGCTGAGTGACCACTTCTGAGCAACACACTGGCAGTCGCCCTTTCGTACATGAGCATTCAGCTGCTAGTGCAAGTGTGCATTTTCCACGGCCGCAGGGACCAGCGACTTTCACCACCGGGCACTATCGGGCCACCTGAGAGGCTGGAGCGGTCAAAGCCGCCTCCCCTCCCCCACAGCTAAACCTCGATGGGCTCATGGTGTGAGCGAGGAGTCCCCTTTTGTTGCCTTCAGCCGCTGAGATCAAGGGTGGTTTGTTGTTATCTCAGCATAAGCCAGCCCATCGATGGGTGCAGGGAGGAAGGCCAAATACCGTGAAGCGACCGGAGAGGGATCACTAGGGAGCTGCGAAGGGTGGCCTCGCTGAGAAGGGACAGTTGTCAGCTGAGATACTCCAGTGACGGAGGACAAGGGTCAGTGTGCCGGACGAGGGGAACAGCCGAGGAAAGGCCCCGAGGGGTAAGTTTGCACACGCCCTACACACCCACGTGCACACACCTGCGTGCCCCCCACAGAGACCTAACTCCGGCCAGCTCTCTCTCAGCATAAACTGTTTCAACAATTCCAAACAATTTTGGAATTCTGGTGGCTGAGGCCCCAGAGAAGTGAGGGGTGCCATGGCTGCACAGTTGGGCGGACATTGTCCCAAGGCTATGGGACCCTGGTACACACAGAGCACGGGGCCAGGGCCTCTCTCACACAGGTCTCACCATGGCCCTCTGACACAGGCTCCATCACTGCCCAGTGGCACAAGCCAGGACAGCCCCTGAAATGCTGAGGGACTTGCCCATGGTGTCGCAATTAGGGAGTCACAGCACCAGGATTCAAACCAATATCAGACTCTTTGTTACGCAAAGAGCTGAGACCTTATCAGTTACACGGGCCATCAGTCACAGAATGTCTCAGCAAGGCCAAAAGCAAAGGGCCCCTGAGCACGGCCTCTGCGTGGAGGGGATTCTGGGCGGGAAAGTTAAGCTCCTGGCATATGAGGAGCACCTGCCTGAGAAGGAGGCGGAGGAAACACAGAAGAGGTGACAGGGCGGGCGCCAGCGAGAGGATCACATGGCGGCAGGTCCTACTTCCAGCCAAGAACCAGCTTCAGCCCCAAGAGCTCCACTGCTTTAAGCCAAAGCCTCTCTGTGATACTCGGTTAAGCGGATTTAAGCTCCTTCTGCTTGCAACTATAAAAGAAAAGGAAAAAAAATAGATCCCTGACTGGTGTGGCTTAGCTGGTTGGAGCATCGTCTTGTGAACTGAAAGGCTGTGGGTCCAATCCCTAGTCGGGCACAAGCAAGAGGCAACTGGTCCATGTTTCTCTCCCTCTCTGTCTCCCTCCCGCCCCTCTCTAAAATCGATGTGTATGTCCTCAGGTGAGGATTTTTTTTTAAGTATAACAGGACAGCGGCAAAGTCTATGATGAAGTGGGGAGGCAGCATTTCACGACTCACTCGTGGCCCTGCCCCGCCATTTCCATGGTGGTGATGCTCCCTGGGGTGTCGCTACACCTCACCTAATAGGTGCGGTGAGCCAGAGGGAGCAGCAAATCAGGACTGAGAGCCGGCAAAACACCTCACTTCTTAAAGTCCCCCACTTCCTTCCATGGGCAGCCTGATCTTTCCAGAAGATGGACCCCAAAGCCAGGATGACACCTCCCTGAACACCCGAATTATAGACTCTCAAATGACAAACCTCCCAGTCACCTTCCGGAAGCTCATCTCACCACCCGGAGACAGTTTCCCATTCTCCTCTGCTTCAAAGTCAGAGCCAAGTGATGTCTGAATCCCCTCATGGTTCAAACAAGGGAAGAGCCCCCAGAGTCGAAGGTGACGTAATTCCCGGCGCACTCGACGTCGGGTTGCTCCAGCCTAAGCAGATCAGAAGGGATGAGGTGCCTTGAGCAGCCTCTGAGCCCTCTTTACCTTTAAACGCTCAGAGAAATCTCCAACACGACGGCAGTCAGGTATGAGATGCTTTTTAAAGGACTTCCTGTTAAAAGAGCAAGACACATCCGTGACTGCCACCAAAGGAAGGCCTGGCGTCCTCGCAGCCCCTGCACTACTGGAAAAGTGCTAACCCCAGTGCACGTGTGACGCCACAGGGGACACCGATTGTTTCAGGTTTCCTGGGGTAAGACGCTGAGGAGCAGCTGAGCTGAGCGGTGCTGGCCCAGGGCCCCTCATGAGACCCCCGTCAGGCTGACAGCCGGGCTGCGGCCACCCGAGGGCTCATCTGGGGCTGGAGGGGCCCCTTCCAAGGCGGGTCGCCCACCGGCTGTCTGAGGGAGGACTCAGCACCTCACCTGGTGGGCGTCTCCCACGACGCAGCCCCGGCTTTTCCCAGGAGGCAGGACCCACGACAGCAGGGATGCTTCTGCGGCCTTGGCCCCTGAAGCCACACGCCTCACATTCGCCAAACTGAATCCTTAGCACTGAGTGGCTGCGTCCTGCCCACACGCAAGGGGGCACAGGTAAGCCCCACCTCTCCAAGTGGGAGTGTCACAAGAATGTGCATGCCTGTTCCACAGCTTCACAGGCCTGCTGTCTGCAGGGGTTGAACTTGAGCCCTGACCGATGTGGCTCAGTGGGCTGGGCATCGACCCTCAAAGCAAAAGGTCACCGGTTCTTCCCTGGTCAGGACACCTCCAGCCTTCAACCTCTTTCTCTGTGACCAAGGACAACAAGGACCACAGTGCCTGGTTGTCGTGAGCGTCTAGCTGGACAATGTGCTGCAAAGCAGTCAGCACAGTGCCTGGCACTCAGGAAGAATCGGCTCACCAGGCTTCACAGTTTGATCACTATTCAGAGTGAAGGGGAACAATTTGGTATTCCTTGCATATGCATCTCTGGCGCACTCCTGCCCCCACAATAATTAAAACATGCGCTTGTACAGCTAAACAACAGATCATTGTTTTTAATTTCTTTAAAATCTAAGCTTTAAACAAATAAAAGCACAGCGCCAGGTCATCAAGGTCCCCAAGACGTGCTGCCTTGCACTATGACACAGCCAATGTCCCAGATCCATAAGAGTTCACAGGTGGATTCTGCCTTCACAGCGCATCAGGGCTGGGCAAGGGCCAGACGTCAGCCCGTCCCCTCTGGGACCACTCCACCTGGCTACCTGTCCTGCATGGGGGTGTCAGGAAAGCGCGGACACAACATTATAGGAGCTCTGACTCGGGCGGACACACGCCCAGCGTCTGAGATGACGCTAACATTCACATGAGTGGCACCTATGTTTGCCATGTGCCAGCTGTGCGGCCACGGACAGGCACCCTCTCTGAGCCTTCGCTGTCCTGACCGTCAGAGAAGTTCCCAAACCCCTGACTCCTCAGGTTCTGTCAAACTCCAACTGCCGCTGACTTCTCGGGATAGATCCGTGAGTGATGTCTGAGGCCAGATGACAAGCGAGCCCGGGCAGACAAACCCAGACACAGTGGAAGGAACAGCAGCAGATGGGAAAGGTAGCAGCGAATGTATCGTTTTAGGAACAAGCCTCTCAGGACCAATGCCTGGCAAATCAGAACAAACAACAGTAAAAAACGCTGACTAGTCTATTTAAATACATGCTGACATGCAATAAAGGCGATGTCTCAATTCAGTCTTGTTCCTAACACCTCGTCCTCTAGCAGACTAGAATATCACCCACCAGCCCGCGTGAGTCCCCCTCCCCGGCTGTGTCAGTCAGGCTTCCCCGTGAAATGAAGAATCCCCAACTGAGCGGCCGAAACAAGCTGTGCAGCAGGGGTCACAGCCCGAGCGAAGTCCAGGAGAACCGCCAGGCTGAGCCCGGCCAGCACTGCAGACACAGATCATTTCCATGCTAAGCAGCTGTTATCTCAGAGGATCCGCTTTTGGTTGGCCTCTTCTGGAGCGACAGCTGATACTTCATCATGACAACTTGTTTCCCTCCCATGTCTTGCAGTCTGGGCTGGACACTGGGCACCAGGTCGGGGGTGGGGGGGCGGCCTAACACCCTGCCCCATCTTCTGTCCTCACTTTGACTTCCTGCCAACACAGTGTGTCCTCTGGAGCTCTGAAAGCTACTGTCCGTCCAACCAGAAAGTCCCTTCCCACTTCCTCGGTGCTGAGACAGAAACTGAGAGCTAAGGGAAATTGCTCTCACTCTGGAAGCACCAGGCAGCCCCTGCCAGACAGACAAACGGACGGCTTCTCCCAGCAGACCACTTTGGGAACATGCTGAGCAGCTCAGCGTGCAAGACACCAGGCTGAGACACAGAAGACCCTTAAATAATAAGACAGGATAGCACATGGGTCAACAAGGAACACAAAAGGGGCAAGTTCAAGTTCAACAGAAGTTGGAAGGAGAAGGTGAGCTTGGCCTTTTCAAAAAATAAAAAGTGGGAAACAAGCATTTCGGTGAGAGCAGAGCCAGAAGACTCAGCACAAGGGTAGAAACAGGCTCGGCAAGTGCATCCAAGCGGTGCCCACCTCCCATGTCTTCCTCCCGGGCACGCAGGGAGGCGCCATTTGCTGACCTCCCTGGGGCCACATCTTCGAGCACTGACTAGCAAATGTGCGGTGCGGCCAGGTAAGCCAGGTCCAGGCTTGGCTTTGAAAGCACCCTGGATGCTCTCCCAGGGTTGCCACGGCAACCTCAAGGCTGGCGGGGCCACAAGCATAGCGTCCAGATGGCAGGCAAGCGGAGCAGAGCCGCCAGGGCCCCAGCCCATTGCCTGGACCTGGCTGCAGCTCAGAGACTCCATCCAGGCCCGTCTGACTGCGTTAAGCTGTAAGAGATAAGGTTGTTTGTTACAGCAGCTAACTTTAATTATCCTAATTAACACAAAGAGCTAGACGGGGTAGAGCCCAAAGAATCCAATCACTGGAACAGGCCGTGGCTCCCTCTGGGCCAGGCCCACGGCCGCAGTTCCAGTTCTCACTTCCCATTTGCAGAGACAGCCTCCGCCCTGGAGCTCAGGAAGGAGGAGCCTCGTGGCACTTCCCGTGAAGAGCCACACACCTGTCCTAACCAGCCCACCTGGACGAAGGTGGGTGAATAAACGGGGCCATGATAGACACTCTAAGTAGCATTTCAGAGTCAAAGGTAAGAGCAGGCTGAGGCTTTCCACTTCCGGGTCGACTAGAGAGCCGGCAGCCTGGGTTACAGAACCCAGGCTTCCCAAGTCTCAACACAAATTTTAAAACAGCCACAACCAGGCGGTGAGGGGAGCCAAAGAAGGCTAATCGGGGCCGCACACCCTCTGCAGGGGTCTGTAGCTTGTTCGGCTCCCACTGGATACTGTTACCTTCAGCCAGGAGAACAGCAGAGAGAAGACCCCAAGACACTGGCCCTCTCACAAGGAAAGCTGGCCACCAACTCAGATAAAGACATGAAGCCCATCAAAAAACAAAAAGACAAGGACTGCCAACAGCTCCTGCCACCAGGAAACGGGACGCTAACAGTGCCCACACAGGCAGAGGCTGGCACGGCCCCCAAGAGCCCCCGATGCACCAGACAACACAGCTCCACAGCCAAGTGATGCTCTGGCAGGAGCAGAGTGTAAAGAGTGATCACTACAGCCCACCAGGCCCCCGACATCCACCCTCCAAGCCTTCAAACAGAAACCCGAAACGCATTCAGAGCCCACGAGCCCTCAGGCCCAGGATCTTTCACATCTGCAGCAGACGGGTGAAAGGCTAACCAACCAGTTCTAACAAATCCTCAAAAATAGGTTTCTTAGTCCAACCATCCTGCCTCACCCAAAGTCACACAGCCAGCAAATGGCTCGGTCAAGGTCCATCGGGAGCAGTTTAACACCAGTCACTCCCTCCGTAACCAACACCCTGCAACACAACAGGTGATACACTAACACTGTGTAACACTAGGCAGAGGACACATTGTAACAACACACCTGCCTTCACAGCCACGCCCTCCTCCGGGTCTCTTCACCAGCTTCCTCTTGCTCACAGAGATATTTTTGTAACTGGACAGGTCTCACAACGTGGAGGAATGGAGCATAAGCCAGCCATAAATGATATTTTTCCAGTGGTAACTTTATGATTCCCCAGACCACCACTATTCTTCCCATAAGCGTGCGTGCACGCAAACACGATTTTCCTAGTGCCAGGCAATTCCAATACTCTTGTCAATACTTGCCAAATTGAATGACAAGCAGATTCTTCAGTTGAAAACTAACAGGGAAAAACACTGGACAGCAAGCCTAAGCCTAGCCAGTCACTGGTGCTCGAATCAAAGCTGGAGAAGCAGAGGCTTCGAGGACTTCCACCTGTGGAGAGCGGGCTGAGTCAAGAGGCCACCAGGGAGCGAGGGCGAGTCTTTACTTCTGGCCCAGCTCCCCCAACCTCGCCATGTTTGCTGCTGAGAACCGAGATTCCAAAATGCTCCCAGAGAAGAGACCCGGGGCTCTCACCTCCCTCGGTGACAGATCCAGTAACTTCAAAGGACTCTGAAGTGGGACCGCAGGCACACTTTTCAGTAAAGGGTTAGGAACACAATTCGAGCGATAAACATCTGAGCACCAATGAACGCCAAGGGTGGGGCGGGGCACAGCAGGGAACGAGGGGGGGTCCTTCCAGGTTCTGGCACTCTCAGGGGTCACCAGGACGAGAGTGTGTGTCACCGCGGTGTGTTCCACAGTGGGCTCAGATTGCTCACGGTGGAAGTGACAGGCAGGTCGCACAGAAAACTCTGCCTTCCCTGCCCCAGGTGGGGCGTCGCAGGAGCGAAAGGACAGAGGAGGACAAGTAGCACTTTGTCAAGAGGAAGAACGGGCAGGCAGCTTATCCGCTTTGCGCGCAGACGCAAACACGCTGCTGGAAGAGAAGCAGCTTTACAGAAACCTCGTTCATCAGAGCACTCACGCTAGAGGGAGCCGTACGGAGTCCGGTGGGCGTCCTCCTTTATGCATAACTTCTGGACACAGCCCGAGACTGCCTGCTGGCTGCAGGAAAGTCAGTCAGTGACCTTCACTGGCCAACCCTTCCTCTCGGACAACAGCCCCTCCTACACTCAGAGCCGTCACCCTGCCTCGCAGCAGCGACTCAGACAGGGACACTGACTCCAAATGACTTCAGCAGGATGTGCTGGAGATGTTGCCGGACACGGGTCACTCACGGGGTTCAGAGAAGAGCTGAGAGCCAGGGTGGAAGGAGCCAGGGAGGTTCTGGGCGACTGGATGCCCGTGGCAAGGTGACAGCAGGTCAGCAACCCAGACAAAGTGGAAACGCCCTCCTCTGTGTCCAACGTTGTGTTGGTCTCCTTGAGACCCGAAGTCCCACCAGAGAGCACCTGGTTGACAGCCACAGCCACCCCCCATCCCGTGGTCAGTGTAGGTAGCACACCTGAATTCCCAGCCCCACCACAGGGCTCCTGGTAAGACGAGGGAAGCCCCCGAAGGGAATCGAGGAGCCACTACGATGAGCAGACAGGGAGGTAGTCGTCCCAAACTCACCTTTGTTCTTGGCAGGCACTCGGCACACAAAAGGCAGACAGGCTAGGCTCTATCGCTGTCACCCACGGAGGTGGGGGAGGGTGTGGCAGGACACCTGTGGGGTTGTCTGCTCAGCTCAGCTCACAGCCCACTTCCCTGAGACTCCTCCCAGGTTTGGACTCCAGAGGCTACGATGATGCAAGGTGACGCGCCCCCTCCCCGTCCACACCTGGCCACACCTGGTGGGCCCAGAGCCACAGCTGAGCCATGGAGAACGGGTCCCTGAGCTGGCTAAGAGAGGACATCATCTTCTCTCTGCAGACTAAGTTTAACGACCCGGAGAGCGAGACTGACAGGCAGGACTACACTGGAGGCGGCGCCCTGGGAATCCCTTCGTGGAAGGCCTTTGGAAACACCTTTGGGCCTTCCTGAGGCTCCACCGCTCCGTGGGCCTCTGAATTTCATGAGCTGACCCAGCCTCTTCCCAACAAATGCCCTCTTCTGCCCACACCAGGGTTGGTAGTCTTCCCAAAGCAACAGCCCCCATCCAGGCCGAGAGAGGGATTCATGCAGACCTCACCACAGAACACAGGTCCCAGGACCCCTGCAGTTGCTCTTCGCAGAAAGAAAACAAAAACAAAAGCCCTCAACCCAGCAGCAAGACCGAAATGCTTTTATCTACACTTCAAAAGGAAGCAAATTAAAAACAAAACACATGCAGCTGAAAACTGTTAGGACTTTACCCCCTGCAACGTCAGTGGTTGATCAATTCTTAATTGAACTTGAAAGAATATAAAAGTCTCAACACCAAAAATACAACAGTTTTGCCTCAGAGTGGGAAGAGAAAAAATTTAGGTTCTTGAGAGAGAGAGAGAGAGAGAGAGAGAGAGAGAGAGAGAGAGAGAGAGAGAGATCCCTAGGGAAGAACAATCAGGTGAAGGAAGAGTGAACAGGCTTAGCTCAAAGGAGAGGTGTGCAGAGGGCAGGACGGAGACTGCGCCCCGGAACTGAGTCCCTGCGTCCCTTGGCTGTCTGCGTGGCCCCATTTTCTCCTGATAATTTTTTTTAATTATGATAAGATCAGTTTTGAGTTTGAATCTCTTCATAACACACTCGGGTTGGGCTGACTCCACCCAAAGCTCCACCCAGGTGTGGCTCAGCGCACTTTCCCACGGGAGACCCTCGGACAGGCTGCCAGAGCTTCCCTGCGCATGCCCCCCTGAGAACTCCGAGGCCAGGGCTTGGGAGAAGCCACACGCTCGTGAGCCAGCGAGCGCTCTCTGAGCGCCCCCTGCAACCACACGGACAAACACGACGTGCCCTGGTTCACTGCTTGGGAGCACAGAGTGGGGGGGCCTGAGGAGGGCGGCACTTTGCACCAAGTGCCTTCAGACCCTCCAAGAGGCAGACAGGAAAATGGAGCTGGGAGGGCAAGTGTCCCGCTGAGACTGGCACCCATGGGAGGTGGGAGGTTGGGCGGGGGGCGGGGGAGAGGACTGGGCAGAGACACACTCAGACCACAGACCAAACCTGGGAAAGCTGCCCCTGCCCAGCGCGGGGCTCTGAGGCAAAGATGCCCAGGGGATGAGTGGGCCTTGGCTGGGGCCAGCCAGGGGCCAGCATCCCTGTGGTCCAGTCGATTGGCCAGGGGCTGCCTGGGAAGAGAATGGCCTCCACCCAGCTGGGCAGCTGCAGGGGCCCCCAAGGGTGGTGACCGCTGGAGGCTGTCCCACACTGTCCCCCACATTGTCACAGACCCCCGTGGACAATCCATAACACAGGAGTCCAACTCCACACGGGTGACCCCAGCCATAACCAGCAAATGGGATTTTCAACCTGTGCACACCCATCAAAAATAATGGCAGGA
The DNA here is from genome assembly GCA_007922815.1 of Macrotus californicus. Classification (NCBI taxonomy): domain Eukaryota; kingdom Metazoa; phylum Chordata; class Mammalia; order Chiroptera; family Phyllostomidae; genus Macrotus; species Macrotus californicus. The sequence goes on along the minus strand of VMDR010001439.1, from coordinate 110,426 downwards.
AAGCAAAATAAATCGCGTTTTAATGTTGGGGGATTAAAACCACCACCCTGCCTGGGCTGCGGCCACTGTTGGATGACATTTCCTGGAGCAGATCTGCCTTCCCACCCGCGCGGGAGAACCTTCTGGGGGGCGTGGAGGAAGGCCCGCGCCCTAAGGCACGGGGAACAGGGTGCTGCTCTGCCGGCCGGCACCCTAGGCACTCGTCTTTCACAGCAGTGGGGGGAAGGAGCTTTCACTTCACAGCTGAGCCTGCACCCCAGCTGCCAGGCAGCCACTTCAATAAGCACTTGTGGCTGGAGGGTTTCCCCTGAAATGGCACAGAATGAAACCCAGCAGCTCACCATTCCGAGGGTGAAAGATGCTGGGCTGGAAGCTGGGGAGGCCCAGCGGGGTGGATGGGGAACTGTCTCCCACTGAACTTACTTTACAACAGTCCTGTGAGGCACATCCTATTCTTACTGTCACAAGAGTCCGAGAATTAAAGCCACTGCCCCGGGCACTGCTGTGCTGAGGGTCTCCCAGTTCTTGCCTTTTGTTTACACAAAGAGCTCGCGGAGGAATAACACACTGTCACAAACGACGGTGAGGCCACTGACCCTCACACTGACCCTCAGGCAGGTCCATTCATTCATTCGACAAAATTTAAAGAACAGCTATTATGTACCAGCCTGTCTTCTAGATGCTAGGTATATGACAGCAGTGAAAGAGCCAACGAGATCCTTGCCCGCTAAAGCTGACATTCCAGAACAGCAAAACCAATGAAAAATAAACACATGGGTGCCCTGGCTGGCGTGGCTCAGTGCACTGAGCGCCAGCCTGTGAACCAGAGTTGCAGGTTCGATTCCCAGTCAGGGCACATGCCTGGGTTACAGGCCAGGTCCCCAGTAGGGGGTGCACGAGAGACAACCACACATTGATGTTTCTCTCCCTTTCTTTCTCCCTCCCTTCCCCTCTCGCTAAAAATTAATTAATTAATTAATTTAAAAAGATCAGTTACATCCCTGTTACCTGGCAGGGAACAGCAGGAAGTCATCAGGGATGAGAGGTTCCCAGACTGAATTTCACCGGGTGGGGACAGTCCCTAAAGCTGAGGGCAGGGGAGGGGTGAGGAAGGGGGGTTAACACTTAACAGAGAGTAAGGTGGTAGGCAAAACCCCCGGAGGACAGCGTCAGACCCAGGACAGTAAGCTCACAGGGCCGATAAAAGCCACCCTGAAGAGCTGTGAGGCACAACCTGGCACGCCTGGGACACCAGTCTCTGGCTTCCAGAGCTAGATGACACTTTTAAGGGACCCATCTGCATGGTGACTGGGCTTGGCCTGCAAAGCTCTTTGTCCAAAAGTCAAGGGTCTGGCTCCTTGTCCTTGTCCAGCTTTCCCAGTCACCATTTCCCATGTCACCACGCACATAGAAGGCTTCCTGACACACCTCTCTCGGAAGCCCCCCCACTCCCAGCTGTCCCAATGACACCGCACATTGTCACAGAATGATCACGCACTGAACTCAGCACATTTGTTCATCCACTTAACGCATCTGCTGTCTGTCTCTTCCAGTGGAACAGAAACTCCCGGCAAGTCAGGAGTCCTGTCCAGTTCTGTTTCTTGCTACAGTCCCAGTGCCCACAACAGTCCCTGGCAAACAGTAGGCACTCAGCTAATCCTGGAATAAAAGAATGAACCCACTTATGTTACGTATAGGTAAACTGAGGCCCCAAATGCTAACTAACTGCCGAGGTAGCCCAGCTCCCGGGAGGCAGAGCCAGACGCAAACCTAGGGTCTTCGAGTGTTGATGGGCTGGGTGCTGAGGACTCGGGAGGGAGCCCTGCCCGGGGATTCTTGATCCCAGGGTGAAACAAACACTGGTGACCGGGAGACACGTGAAGATGGCACAGATGACCTATTTCTATACCATCCAGCCTTGAACCCAGGAAGAGATTAACATTACGGCTTTTCCTAAACACAACTGTTTCACCTCCCAAAGAGAGCTTGGCAGTGTTCGTCCTCCCAAATGACATCAGCAAGTTGGAAAGCCTTTCCAGACCAAAGGGCGCTGCAGAGTCTGGCCAGCCAAGCACAGGGAGCGGGGTGTCTCATCGGTGAGATGCAGTGACGTGAACACAACTCTCATCCCAGTGAAACTCGGCAAATGAGCCAGCACATGTCTCTGTTGTTTTAGCGAAAGAAATAAGGAGCCTGGGCCCAGGAGGCCAACACTCCTGCAGTCTGGCCTGGAAGTCCATCCAGAACTCATGCTTTATGACAACGGAGTCACTGGCCCACAGCAGTTACGGTGACCACCAAAGTTGCCGGGCGCATCTGAGGCCATACAGCACAAAGGATGGCCGATGCACGTTTGGACTGGCTTTAATGACAAGGGGCAGACAGGGGCTGTGGCCACTTCCTGCCCACCCCTCACACCAAAAGCTGCAGAGGCAGGTGGCTGTGCCCCAAGCAGACATTGGACACTCTGGACCGGGTCAGAGAGAGGCCCCAGAGAGGTCCAGACGGTCACGTGTTGTCCGTCCCCTAGCCTCCCGGGGCTCATTCACAGCTGGCTCCCCTCCAGAAGAGGGAACCGAGCACCCGCCGGAGAAAAGCGTAACCGTGCAGACTGACGGCCACAGGTCCTGACCAGGGATTGGCCACGTTTTCTTCCAGAGAGAAGATAGCCACGCCGTGCTGATGATGGTGAGCCTCCGTAGGACATTCACAGACACGTTCAGTGAGGAAGCCCTTACAGAAGGCCAGCCCATGCTGCCGCTACAAGGGCACGCGGACACCTACACAGTCCCAGGAGCACCCGGCCGGAAAAGCCAAACACATGGACCACCGAGCCCCTTGGAGAAAAAGCGTGTGGATGCTTGGTCCAGCACATGTTGTCTCTGCAGGACCAATCACCTGGAGAAGAGTTCCAGAAAGTTCCGTGGTAGTAAGTACATGCTCTGACATGAGGTGATGCACAAATCACATGCAACTTCACAGAGCTCCACCTGACCACAAAGAGGCTGGAGGGACCCTCACATTACTGATGAGCTGCATGAGTGCCCGTCTTCAGATTCCTTCAGATTCTTGTGGTTTTTCTTTAAAGAATCCCACAAACCCTTGAAAATAGCCCACCCAGGGGACTACTTGTGGAAGCGATCTGGTCCAACAGCCTTTTTAGGAAGCTCAGAAAATAGTCAAGAAAGAATAAGGACGCCCCTCCGAAAAAATCTCACACGCACACTTCCTTTCTCTGATCAGACTTTCCTTACTCCCACCCCCAGCTCCAGTCCCTGTATGTGTCCCCCCGGCCCCTTCGGGAGAGCTCTCTGCGCCTTCCTGGGCTGGGCAGCGCTTCAAATCCGATGTATTTTAGTGGCTAAGTGTGAGCTGTGATCTCCACAAACACCCCTCGGTGATAGGCCTGCTCTCCCTCGGCACTCGGTGCTTGGCTCTAAGCTGAGCCCCTCAGTTCCCAAGATAGCATTCACCGCTTGTAGTTTCTGGTTCTTAACACGCTTCCCCTCCCCGTTCTCTCCCCCTCGGCACTGAGTATTCTCACTCTTTCAATCCCTTCAATTCCATCCCTTCAATTTCCTTTGACCTCCCCTCCCGCCTCCCACTCCTACAACCAGTCTGGGCCACTCCATCCCCCACCCCCCAATCAGGAGTCACTCCAGGCCCCTACCCTTATCAATGGCTGTTTGTTGCATTCTGTTGAACACAAACGGCTTATTCCTGCTTTAATACATACAGCACCTTCTGTCCAAATGGCTGGAGGGCAATGCCTGGTGAGGCGTGTTTTAAGTTTTTAATGAGCCCAATTCGGTGTAGACTCGTGTTAAGTTCCACATTGCAAGTTCTCTCGTTTGCTTCACAGACGAGGGAAAGAGTATCAGCACAGAGCATTTAAAACTTCACTTCTCAACCTGCAGACAGCTCACAGTTTCTGCCAGATTGGAAATAAGCATCAAAGGAGATGCCATGTCCACTCGTTAGAGAGAAAAACAGTGAAGGAAACAGGAACGGGCTCGACGCAAACCGAGAGAGAAGGGCAATGAGATCACTCGGGATGCGTGGTCTCTTCCTCCTGAAAACGCTACTTATAAATGTGTTCCTGAGAGGCAAACCAGCAGAGGGTTCGGAATGTTTCCCAAATTCTGGAAATGTTCTGCAGGACTGAAATGTTTTCTTTTTCACGCTGGAGGCCCAATGTTTGCCATCACGGCTCTGTCTTTGCAGATGCCTGCTGGAGAGACCGACTCCTGCCCACAGGCCAAGCTCACTGCTGGCACTTGGTTTTAAAACAGGCAGACATGTGTCGGAGTCACCTTCACATCCCATGAGTTGCTGGGAATGACCGAGAGCATCACACGTACATGCACAGAAACACATGTGTGTGTACATGTGCACACCCACCAGCACGTGTGTGCATGTGCATACACACATGCACATGTGCACAGCCAGCCCATGTGGGGTCCCTCTCTCCCGCCCTTCTGCACTCTGCTGCACGAACAGACTCACGGTGGGAAACTGAGCTGGAGAGAGGGAGGCAAGGAATCCACATCGGGATCCTTTCCCCCACCCCCACGATTTCATGTTCGACACCAGATCGAGGTTAGGCGGTGGTGCTTTGTAACTGGGTGCCATCATCAACACTCGGCTGCTTGTTTCTGGAAACGGAAATCTGGCACTGGTGAGCGGGCCTCGCCGGCAGAGGTAGGCCACAGCCCGGGCCCCGAACTCTGTGTCCAATGAGCCCGACTTGAAAGTGCCATTCAGCTCTGCAGAGCCATGTGCAGCCGCCGAACAATAGTAAATTCAGCGAGGACAAGCAGTGTCTTCTGTCGGGCCTGGCCCCATTCCTAGGGCAGGGGATGAGGACAAGCTGCCCAAACAGTAATTAACATGACAGGACAACCCAAAAGGGCTGAGTGATTGGCTGCAGCACAGCGGCATGCTGGCCGCATCCCTCTGGGGCTGGGGGACAGTCACCTGCCCCCACAGACTGGCAGAGTTTAAGGAGCTCCTGTGCACTTGGGGTCTCCGAGAGCAGACGGAATGGAGGGTGTGACATGACGGGATTCTCAAACACATCTGGCCACCTGGCCTTCAGGCTGCCCCACGGACAGTCTCTCAGCGGAGCGACACACTGCACACGGCCGACGGGGAGTGATTGGATGCTGGAGAGCTCCTCAGTAACGTTCTTTTTGCCCCTGGTGTCTGATGTATAATTTACTTGCAGGCCAAAGGTCTCCAGCAACACGGATATGAACCTTTTAAAAGATTAAATTTCATCATGATAGTATTATAAAAATATGAGAGCTGGAAAAAAGCCGTAGAGCCTGCAAATAAAGGCTCTCATTTTGAGGCTGAGGGAACGGCGGCCCAAGGAGGGACGTGCCTGTTTGCAGACAGACACGTGGCAGCTGGGGGCAGCCAGGGTGCCCCGCGCCGCCGCCACCCCCCAGTGTTGGACCCAGGGCTCTGTCACCATTTCATGCTGAGGCTTCTTCCTGTCGTCATTAGGGGAAAAGTAGGAAGACGGAGAAGAGATGTGACGAGAAAAGCAACTCCTTCTGCCATCTACCAAAAGGTCACCGGATGCACTCATTTAAAATGCATCCCACAAAATTTGAAAGTCAAATGTGAGCCACAAGTGCTCACGAAATGTGAGTGAACGAAAATAAAAAGAAAATCTAATGTTGGATTGTCTGTCTACGCAAGTCACTGAGGTGCAAAACAACAAACCAGGCTATCAGGAAAGTCACAGGAGACACTGCTTCAGAAGGACCTGCCGTAAGCGAGAGCGCTCCGCATCGGAGAGCAGCAGACGGGTCACTGGACTGCCGCACAGCTCCGACATGGGTCAGACAAAAGGCCCACCCTAAGGGAAGGAAAGGGACCGACCAAAGAATACCTGACACAGAAATAAAATATTCATGTCCACAACACATAAAGAGCATCTATAAAGCAACAAAGAAATACCAATTCGTAGCCAAATGACATGAAAAGGGTTTTCACAGAAAAGAAAATACAAATGGCCAATAAACATATGAACAGATGTTCAAAGTTGCTAGCAATCACTGAAGTGAAAATCGGACAATAAGGAAATAATACTGCCACTCAGCAAACCGACTGCGTGGGAGGCTCTGACAACACCGGGCCCCTGGAAGAACGCAGAGGCGAAAACTCGCCCCATCGCTGTGAGGCGTCGATCAGCGAAGCCACTTCAGAAAACAATTCACTGCTTCGAAATACCCAAAACATGCAAATCCTGGGCCTAAGCATCCCCACGGCCTGAAACTTTTCTAGAAAAGCACTTACACGTGTCCCCAAGGCAACGTGCAAGCACGATGAACCCACCACACAGAAAACAGTAAAAATGTGTCCCAAACCGGCCCACGTTCACTGCGGCGTTACCGACAACAGCCAGGACGCAGGCGCAACCTGAGTGCCCACTGACGGGTGGGCGGGCCACAGCAAGGTGGGCTACCCGTACAGCGGAATGTGACTCAGCCACGAGGAAGCAGGAAGCCCTGCCATCTGCAACAGCGTGGAAGGACACCGAGGGCATCGTGCTGAGTGGAGTGAGTTGGGCAGAGAAAGGCAAGTGGCGTCGACCTCACATGCGGAGCCTAAGAGACCAAGGAGCGAGCCGACGACATGGATACGGAGAGCAGGCTGGTGGTCGCCGGCTGCAGGGTTAGAGGGCGGGCACAGTGGGAGCTGGGGGTCAAAAGCTGCGAACCCCCAGTCACAAATAAATTAAGTCATGGGGACGTGACGTGCGGCATGTGCTCTACTTGGTAGTGTGTGATGTGTCCACAAGTGGCTAAGAAGGCAGACCTCAAAAGTCCTCGTCACAAGAACAAACTCTCCTGTAACCGTGGGTGGTGACAGATGTGAACTAGACACAGTGTGGCGATCACCTCACAGTTGCTGAAAGCAGCAAATCATGATGCGGTACACATGGAACAATGTCATGTTATGTGTCACCTGGATCTTCATCTTTTTAATCAGGCTGGGGGACGCCTGCTTTCAGGACTGGCTGCCTGGAAATCCCATTAGGTGACGAGAGGAGCTGGTCAAAATATAAAGACGACTTACTGAAAGCGTCAGAAAAACACCAAAAAAGCGAAGAATCGCTGAGCCAGGCTCCAGGGGACAACAGAGGCCTGGGACAATGAGCCTAGGGAATCGACACCCACGCACACACGCGTGCACGCTCTGGTGTGGGAACCCCAGGGTCGCATTGTGGGAACAAGGGTAAACCAGACACCGGCCACCGCTCTGAGTTTCTCAAATCATGTCAGTCCCCGAAAGTGTTAATGAAGGTGACCTGAGTTGACCCCGGTGTCCTAGACTTCCGATGCCCCTGCAGAGCACCTCTAAGCCCTCTTGAAGAAAGGGGACATCGTCTGAGGACGCGATTCCACAACATTTCTGAAAACACAATGCCCGGCACGTAAGAAACCCGAACAGACACCCGGGGAGCCGAGGCCACGTGGGCTGTGGGAGCTGGAGATTCCGAACAGAAGGCCTCACTGGCATCCTGCCTGCTCACTCCCAAGCACAGGCGTGCTCGCTCTCTCTCTCTCTCTCTCTCTCTCTCTCTGACTTAACGTTTGAAAACCAATCAATGTACTTCACCAAAGCAAACAATTTCTAGAGAAAGAAGTATGATGACTTCAATAAACGAAGAAAGACAACTTAACACAATACAATATGATAAGTCCTCACAGCAAAGCAGAAATAGAAGAAAAGTACCTCAATTTCATAAAATGCCTCCACAAAGAACAAACCCCGTGGCTGACGTCACGGTAAGTGAGGAAAGGCTGAATGCTTTCTCCTGAGACCGAGTTCTCGATCGACAACGGCGTGAGAAAAAGGAAAGAGCAGCTCTTCAAGCTGGAGAAGAAGCGAGCTGTCTTCATCACCAGGTAACATAACCGACGGGCATCCACGCAGAAAGTCCTCGGAGATCCACCAAAAAAACGTTTTTAGAGCAACTGAGATTAGTAAAGTCAGGGAATATAACATTAACATAAAAAGCCAATTGTATTTCTAAATGAATAGTTGGATACGAAAGTTTTAAACAAGAATGCCGTTTGCAATAGCATCCAAAAACAGGAAATACCCAGGGATAAATTCAACAAAGTACTTGCAACATCCTTACGCTAGAGACCATACAAGGTCGCTCGGCAAAGTTTAAAAAGACCTAAATGAACGGACAGCTGTCACCCACTCACGATCAGAATACTCAGTATTGTTTGAAATGCACATGAATTCTCCCAAGTTGGTCTCTGGATGCAATGGAATCACAATAAAAATGCCAGAAGGCTTTTTACCCTAGAAATTGATAAACTGAATCCAAAACTTATTTTGAAATTCAAAAGGCTTAGAATAGCAAAACAGCTTTGAAACAGAAGATAAAATTTGAGGAAGTTATAACACCTGGTCTCAAAGTGATTAAGATGACGTGGCCCGGCAGACACACCCCCACCTGGAACAGAACAGAGAGAGCAGAGACAGGTGGGCAAACGTCATGCAGCCAACAGACCTTCAACAAGGGCATCACAGCACTTCAGTGGGGATTTGTTCTCAACAGCTGTGCTGGGAGCATGGCCGAAAAAAGAACCACAGGAAAGAAGGGAGAAAGGGACAGAGAGGAGGGAAGGAGGGAGAGAGAACCTGGATCCTTACCTCATGCCACACACACACACACACACACACACACACACACACACACAAAGCACGGTGGGGGGTGGAATTACAGGCCTAAGCATAAGATCTAAAACCATAAAATTCCTACAAGGAGATACAGTCCAAAATCTTTATGACTCTGGGTAGGGTAAAAAATAGGACTCAAAGATCACGAACCATAAAATTAAAAATTGATAAACTTACTAAGTTTAAATTAAATTTTGATCCGGTAGACTACCACATCAAAATTTAAAACTTTTGTTCCTTGAAAGGCAGAAAATAAAAAAAGGAAAGAAAAGAAAAGGGGAAGACAGACTAGAGGAAAACGTCTCCAAATATTTATCTAATCAGAGCCTAGTGTCCAGGACATAAAAACAACTCTTACAATTTCATGATCAGAACACAGTCAACCGATTGTTTCAAGTGGACAAAAGATTCGAACAGACGTAGTATCCACAAAGATACACGAATAGCAAATAAGCACAAGAAAAGAGGCTCAAAACATTTGGTTACTAGGGAAACGTAAATAAGCCACAGTGTGATGAGTCTATATATTCACTAGGATGGCTAAAATTAAAGACAGACACTGTCAAACGTTGACAAGGGCGAGGAGCCACTGAAACTCCCCCCCTACCCCCACCACACACACACACACACACACACACATACACACACCACACAATGATGCAATCACTTTGAAGCACAGTTTGTAAGTTTCTTACCCAATGAAACATGCACTCCCCTGTGACCAGTGACGCCCCTCCTGGATCTTTAACCACATGCAATGCTGACGTACCTCCACACAAGGTTTGCATATGAACGTTTGTGGCAACTTCATTCACAAAAGCATGAAACTGGAAACAACTGAAAAGTCTGTGAACAGACAGGTGACAAATTGCATCCACACGGCGGAACGCCACTGAGGAGGGGAGGGGAGGGGATGGAGTGCTGACACCCATGACGTCTGGAGACGTCCCAAAGCAGCACGCTGAGTGAGGGCTGCCAGACACCTTTCCAGCTCTGCTAAAGTCTAGAATGAGCCCATCTGCTCTACAGAGATGGAAAGTAGGTCAGCGGTTGCCTGGGAACAGGGGTGGGGAGGTTGACTGGGATCCGGCACAGGAACACCTCCGGTTGCCATGGCAACAGTATGCATCTTGCTGGCGGTGTTGATTAGTCAGGTGCACACTTGTGTCAAAACACGTCAGATGCACATCGAAAGTGGATATGTTTTATTGTATCCAAATGATACCTCGAGAACTTCTGATGTTTTAAAAAGCAGCCACAGGAAAAAAAGACGACCTTGGAAGTAAAAAGAGTTAGACTGTCGGCAACTGCTTGACACAAATCACATGAGCCAGAAGACGATATAATGATCTATTCAAAGTGATGAGAAAATAAGTGCCAACTTCGGTCTCTACTGCCGGGCAAAGCATTCTTCCAAAACAGAAATGAAGCAAAGGCATTTTCGGCAACCACTGACAACATTTACCTACAGCAAACACTATCACATAAAACACGAATGACGGCAGAATAAAAGCAGTCCCGGGTGGAAGCAGAGAAGTGCAGGAAGGAATAAAAGAGTAAAGAAAAAGGCAATACATGGGTAACAAAGTGAATATTGACCCTGCAAAATCACACTGATGGAGTATTGATCTACACCGTAACAATAGCGTATCGTTAGGGAAAGTGATCAATGGCATTAAACTATGGCCAGGAACTGCCTGGAAACACGGCATACTTGCCAAATAGCACTAGACTTCAACACATAAAAGTGAAAAGCGGAATTCTCCAGAGCAGCCCCTAACACAATGAGTGTGGGCTTCGCAGCTAACTGAGGATGTATTTATGATCAGCCTTTCCCTAATCAATCTAAAAGAAGGCAAGGAAGGGATGTGGCACAGGAGCAATAAAGGGAAATCACAAAGTAAGGCCACAGATAAATACACAGGAAATATTAGTGTCGATGACATTTACCGAGGGCTCGCTCCTCACAGGCCAGCCGTGTCAACCATCTCAGGAAACCCTCACCACATTCTGTGAGGGAAGGTACCACTCAGGGTCCAACCAAGCAAGTTCCACTACAGAGAACGATTACCTCCAATGGGGGAAAGGCATCACAGCAGAGAGGGAGCTCAAACAGTGTGCACAGAGATGGCCTCAAAGCGGGGCCCCTCGGCTGGGACTGGGGGGGGGCCCACACAGGCTCAGGCCCCAACCGCGTCAGTGCCTGCGAGGCCAGAGCCCCCGGAGGCAGGCCTCACTGGGAGGCCTCCCTCATCCCCAGGCCAGCAGGCACCCCCAGAGGCTCATGGGCACACAGAGCAGATCAACTAGTCTGGAGCCCACGCACCAGCAGGGCGTTGCCAGGTGTGGAGGGCAAGATGTCTGCACCCAGGGCCACAGGAGTTGAGCCTCCCGGGTAGAGGAGGACCAGGGCGGGCAGGTGGGCACATGGAGGGCAGAACCAGGCCTGGGAGCACACTGTCCAACTTGGAAGGACCCCAGACAAGGGGTCCCCAGGCCAGGTGGGGACTGCGAGCTCACCGAGGGCCCTGCACGCTCGGGGTGCACAGCTGGGGTGGCATGACACTGCTGCCCCCACTTCCACGTCTGCAGCCAGGGGCTGCAGAAAGAAGACAGAACAGGGGCAGCAGGAGGAGGAGCTCCTTCCTCCCACCCTGTCCCTCCAGTGCCCACTGCTCACGGAGCTGAGCATCGCTGCAGACGGGAGGGCTCAGTCTCAGGGCCGGCGGTGGAGGGTGCCTCAAGGGCCCAGAAGCACACACTCGTGACTGTCCAAGGCAGGCCCTATCAGCACCCCACTTTACAAACGAGGCAACGGAGCCAACCAAGGTCACTAGTACAATAAATGACAGGTGGGACACAAACACAGACACAGGGCTGCTTCCCTGCACCAGGCATGAAAAGACAGTGACCAAGTGCAGACGGGCCACAGACACCCAGGAGAGTTCTGTTCCTACTACGGGAGAAGCAGCTGAGAAGAGGTGAGCACAGTCCACGCACGCCCAGTAAGTAGAACGTGCACAAGGGCGAGCACCTCCCAGAGTTGTTGCTGGAACAGAGTGTCCATCAGGCTCACACCACAGAACAGAACCAAGGGCAGGTATGTATGTGTTCAGGGACTTATTGTGGGGAATGGCGAGGCAAGTCCAAAACCTGCGGGGCAGGCAGGAGGTTCTCGGCAGGAGCTGAAACCCCTGTCCACAGGCGGCTTGTCTTCCCCAAGAAACGCCAGGTCCAGACTTAAGGCCCTTCCACTGATGAGGCCAGGCCCACCAGATTCGCTAGGCTAAGCCCCTTCCCTTAAAGTCAGTTGACTGTGAACGGTAACCACGGCTACAGCATGCCACACGGCAATGCCTGGACTGGCGTCAGGCTGCTTGGCTGGGGGTGACACGTTAACACATTCAAATGACCCCCACGAGCATTAGCTGTAACTTTCAGACAGGCAATTTTCCAAAACATGCAATCAGCCTTTAAAAACTTCCACAACCAGCAACCATCCCTTCTGGAAATACACCTAAGAAAATCATCTAAAAGATGAAAATTCAAGTACTACTTGGAACAGCAAAATATTTAGAAATCACCTAACTGGCCTCAATAGGGAAATTAAGTAAATGATGTAACATTCATCTGAAGAAATAGGGAGAAGCCCCTGAAAGTCTTACAGAGAGTCTGCAATTACCTCCGTAGACACCTGCGACAGAAAACGACGCCCCCAAAAGGAGAGGACGTGAACAAGTCGGGGAACAAAACAGGAACTGCCCCCGGAAAGAGCCTAAACAGGGCGCTTTACACTCTGCCTTTTTCCAACGAAGGCCTCGCACTCCTTTTTAACACACGCTAAGTGTGATAAAGACAAAACTGTTCTGTGCAAACCAGGAAGCACAAAAGTGAGGCTCCATGCCAACAGTTAGGAGGGCTTTGTCCCATGAGACCCCGTGTCTCTTGTAAGCAAAGGGGGGCAAAGACCTATTCCCACCTTTAAGATAAGGGAGAGGACCGAGAGTGGAGAAACCGCGCCTCCCTCCACCCGGCAGCGCCCCAGCCAGGCACGACGTTTCCCGCCCCGAGGGAAGCCAACGTTAATAAGCTGCCACGGGAAAAAATGCAGGTCCCCCGGCTCCGCCCTGCCCAACTCAGCTCAATTTCACGGTGCACGGCTCGTGTCTACATCACTGTCACTCAGGCTCCAGGGACAACAGACGGAAGCACGACTATCGTTGTTAACAGATGTTTTAAGAAAATCAACAACAACAAAAAAACCAGACATTTTTCTCACCGTTTCAATGGGTTGTTCAGCGTCAGTGGCACCTGCTTTGGTGGAAAATGCTTAATTATACTGCTTCCGTCTCGATTTCAGGTAAATTCGCTTTCTCTCCTAAGGAAGAACCGTTTGCAAGAAATGGAGTGGGGACATGTCCCCAGCAATGACTGTCGCCTGCTACCTAGGATGCACTCAGAGCAGGGACCTGGTGACTTCTTCCCAGCAGGGATCCCAGGAGTCTCTGAGACTGCTGTGGGTATGACAGAGGAGACCGAGCAGCCCACACCGCCCCGTCCTCAGTAGGTGCACAGAGGGAACCATCCTGCTATCCCTCCCCCCACAAAACAAAGACCACTTCCAGCCATGGCCCGAGCCCCAAGACACAACCCTCCATGTGGCCCCCCACAGGCAGCGAAAAGGAAAAGCAACAGAAGCCCACTCCCCACCTTGGAGAAGAAACATCCTAGAAGCACCTCCAACACGGCTCCCTGAAATGCAGCTCAGAGACCCCGGGTTCTTAGTGTGACCTCTCGGCAGTGAAGGTCCCCACGGCCTAAGGTGCTGACTAGCATTTCAGAGGATCGTGATGATGTGTGAACATCTGGATGCACCCCCAGATTCGGGGCACCTGCATAGCCACCACCACCACGTGGTCCACTTTCTCACAACTCAGAGGGACCAGCTGGCATCTAAGAGTTGGCATGTGGAGGCCAGGGGCCAACTCTGACCCCAGACCATCTTCGTTTGGCACCTCAATTTAAATTAGCATCATGGAGATGCCTCCCAAAGACCGGCCTTCAATGCATCCGAAACTCAACTCCACGCACAGGAGAGATCAGGGTTGAACACCTGGCAACTGAAGGTCCACAGAGAGACCCCCTCCCAGGCCCTGGCTATGGTGCCCCAAAAGGGACCCCACAAGGAGATTCGGGAGGAGTGGCGCCCCAGCGAGGACACAGAAGCTCCGCGCCCTTCCCCACACCTCACCCCACACACCTCTCCCCCCAGCAGGCCCCGCGGAGTTCTATCCTTTCACAACATACCTGGGATCCAGGAAACCAGCTGCTTTCCCCAGTCTGTGAGCCACGCTAGCAAATTAACCCAACCCGAGAAGAGGTTTGTAGGAAACTTGGCTCCGCGGAGGCTGGTCAGAAGCCCGGCTGACAACCTGGACTTGTACTTGACATTGGCAGAGGAGGCTGGCCTTGCCGGACAGAGCCTTCCCTGGGGGACCTAAAGCATCCCCAGGGAGACAGCATCAGGACTGAGTTGAACTGCCCGACACCCTGCTGGTGGCAGAGCATCGCATGTGAGCTGTGGGGACACCACACACAAACACACTGGAATCGGGGTCAGCATTTTCACCCAGTTTTGGGGGGCAGTAGGGAGTGGAGGGGACTGCGGCAAGAGAGCGAGACCCCTTCTGACTTAAATACCCACCGTCAGCCCAGCTCCACATTCTCCAGAGATGCCTGAAACATGTATTTTTAAGTCAAATCTCCTGATGTGTTCATTATGGCCCAAATTGAAGGGAAAATACACTCTACGAGTCACACAAAACAGGCTAGTGGACTACTAATTTGCCAGCTGGATACAGGCGCTGCCTCTGCCTCAGGGCCAGGTAGCAACGGTCCCTGCGATGGCACAGCCAAGCAGACCTGTCTCAGGAGGAGGGCGGGGCCAGGCCCTCTCCTCCCTGGGAATCTGAGTGTGCCCCCGATGAATCACTCGGCCTCAGAATGCCTCCGATTCATCATCACCACTTTTATTTTTTTTTAAATGATTAAATATCATTTTCTTTCCCTTTCTAGCAAGATCCAAGTGACAGCCGATCCATCAGTTTGTCTGCCGCTGTTTAAGCACAGCGCTTTGCATTCCTTATTTCCTCCTGAAGCCGTTCTTCTGAAAGGAGGGATAGCTTAATTCTGCCTCCTGATAGCAGGGAAATTAAACGGCGGTGTGGAAGGTGCGAGTTCTTCTGACTTGACGCCAACAGACGGCCCACAGCATCGAGGCAGAACATCATCCCAAAAGGAGGCGTGCCAGGGCTCACGTCTGGAACCTCACACACGGCTGCCTGAGGATACAGGCATTTCCGAGGGTGATTTGGCCACAGTGACAAAGCTGAAGATACAGTTCACCCAAGAGTGCAGCGACCCACCGTGACGACAGACCCCAGAGCCCAGGCTTCCCAGTGGGTCATGCCAGCCCCCGGCAAGAAGTAGGTTTGCCGTGGCAACTCAGAAGAACCACACGCATAAAGCACACTGCAGTGTCACGGACTGGTTTTCCTCATTAGATGCTGGGGGCTCCGGTCTTTCCTGGTCCCCGGTACTCTGCTCGCTCGTCCTGTTTTTACGCATGTGCTGAGCCGTCAGTGGTTTGCAACTTCTGCAGAAACAGCACGACCCCAGGGCACCAGGGCAAACAGGTAGGGCTGTACGTACACAAATGGGCACTGAGGTCCCCAGGAGCGAAAACTTTAAATACCGCTCATCCGTCAACAGAAGAATGAGGAGATAAATTATGAACTACCTGTCATATGGGTTGCTATTCATCGGGGGGAATAAAACCCGCACCATCCACAGTCAAGGTGTGGGCAGATTCATGGTCCGGTGAGACCCACTTCCTAGTTCACAGGGGCTGCCTTTCCAGGGTCCTCATGTGGTGGGAGAGAGCGGGAACTCCCAGGGGTCCCTACGATCAGGGCACCCACCCCCAACGCCCCCTCCTCCAACACCATCGCCTTGGAGTTAGGGTTCAGCATGTGAGTTGGGGGGCAGGGCATTCAGACCAGAGCGGCACCCATGTGGTAAAATATGATCAACCTTCCTGAGAAGGGTAATACATAACCCAGGAACGTGGGCGCTCTCGGGGGGAGACGGAGGGGGCAGTGGGGAGAGAGCTGTTCGTTGCTGCTTTTGCTTTAAACTCGGCAGCGAATCTGGGAAACGCCCACCTGGGACAAAGCTAGGTGGCAGACAGATGGGTGTCTGTGACGACAGTCTCTGTGTTTTAAAGTGCTGAAATGGATCACAGGTTGGTTGCTCAGAGACGGGGTCACGGTCAAGGTCGACAGAGACAAACCACACTGACAGATGTACCGTTGACATGACGTAATGAAAATGGCACTCTGCCCCCCGAAACCTGTAACCCCATCTAGTCAAGGGGGGGAAATATCAGGCAAGTCACAGTAAGGAGACAGGCCACAACCCCTGACCAGTGCCCTCCAAAATGGCCCGGCTCGTCAGAAACAAGGAAAGGCTGAGAAATAAATGGGCACAGCCAAGAGGAACTGAAGGGGACGAGATACCTAAATGTAACTTTGTGTCCTGGACAGGACCCTGGGACAGAGAAAAAGGATGTTCGGTGAAAACCGAAGAAACCTGAACTAAGTATGACGGAGCTTAGTACCCACACCGAGCTGTTAATGCTAACGAACGCAGAGTGATGTAAGTGTTCCTCCCACGTGGGACGCGGGCGGAGTGAGAGGGCAGTTTCCCTGCGGAACCTCTGCACTATCTGCTCGATTTCTCTGTAACCCTAAAACTGCCCTGAATGTTAAAGTCCACTAGTTTTTCTTGAAGTGCGACCGTCTGGTGAGACAGAGGACTGCTGCTGGCGGTGGGGGCCGCACACCCCTCCTGCGAACGGCGTCCAGCTGCCGAAAGTGCCAGCCTGGGTACAGGCTGCGAACAGCTCCCGGTCCTGGAAGGTGCAGCCACGTTGAGCTGGCACCTGGGGAAAGCAGGAGAGGGCGCTGGCCACGGACCTGGGCAAAACTAAATAAAACGTCCTTTCAGGAGACACAGAGGTTTCTTCTCAGGCAGAAAGGGAAAACGTGCCAGGCCTGACACCTTTCGTGTCGGTTGACACGGGACCAAAAAAAGGTTTCGTGGTTTCCATGGCCAATTTGGTCAATGACCACAGTGTCATGATAATAAATATGCCCCCAAAAGGTACATAAATAGATCAAAATAATGATGTGAAAATAAAATGATTTAGGAGTGGCTGGGCTTCCTAATAAACAAATATAAGCATTAAAGAACAAATTAAGAGGCCTCCCACTGGCACCAACTTCGCAAGTTACCCTCGGTCGGTTTCATCACCCCCACCCCCACCCCCACCCCCATCAGAAATTCTCCACAAGGCCTCCGGTTTCAAACCCCTGCTCAGGCAGGTCTTCGGAGAGAAAGCCTCCACTCTCCTCTGACTCCACCTCTGGCTGCTCACGGGCTACGAACACCAGACCCCACGGGAGACCTGAACTCTGCAGCCCGTAAGAAGGGGCGCGTCGGTATCCAGCGGTGCTGGGAGTTTCGGAGAGAAACTCTACTGATATTTCCATTTCACAAACCCAGCAATGCCTGGAATCGGCAACGCGGTGATTCCGGCTCAGCTTTTCAGAGCTGTGAACACCCATGATAAAGCTGCGACGGGGGGCTCGGGGGGCTCGAGAAGGCCTCCAAAATCCTGCCACGGTGTTGTCGGCCTTGGGCAGTTTTGCTTCGGCGCCATTCTCTTCTCTGCCTGAGGTAACGCCGAGCTGAGAAAGGAGTCTCGGGCTGAGAATTATCTGCCATCCATCTGCAGAGTGCCTGCTGCGCGCCCAGCCCTGTTCTAGCATCTCAGTCTGCGCACCGAAGTCACAGCTGCGTGAGCCTCACTGTCGCCACCCGTGTTCTGATGACTAAGCAGGATAATGTAGAGCCTGGGACCTGGCCCACAGTAGGTACTCAACCAGTGTTGCAATTAGTAGGCCCTGCTGCCAGTAAGATACCCTCCCCATCGGCAGGTCTCCCAGTCCCATCCAGGGCCACCCCCCCCCCCACCCAGCTGCTCAATGTGCTAGGACTCCAGCCACTCCCCAGTGTCTGCCTCAGAGAGCATTCTGGGAGACTAAGGCCGTTCACTGTCGATATAAAGAATGGCCACACAGGCCACCTTCCCAGAAATGTTTATTTTTAAGCACTTTGAAACTCCTGCCCACCCTTTAAGGACCAGGTCAAATGTCACCTCCTCTGAGAGGCCTTTCCAGATTTGTCCCTACAGAACACACTGTGCCCCCTCCCTCTCTGCTTGTTCCTTGGTCTCTTGTTCAGAACCATGCGGAGCGCCCCCTGCTGGCTGAGCTCTCCATCTCAGCATCTGTCTCTCGGACCAGTGTTCTGAGCATCTTAGGGGAGAGTGTGAGTCCTGCTTCTAAAAAGGACTGTAATTAAAAGTCCAGCCGATTGTTTAGACCTGCTGAGACGTGTGACAGGGAGCCACTAGGTCATGATGAGTGCGGCATTTTAAGATCAGCCTGGCCGCTGGGAGCAGGAGGGATGCATGGGGAAGGACCACAACCCGAGGCCAGGAGGCAGCCCCAGGGACATTCCAGAAACGATCTGCATGTCACCAGGACGCAGTGCTCAGGCCATGAGGCATCCCTGGTCAGCGGGCTCAGGGGCGTAAGGTGGACACATTTGTTTCGGTTTTTTACCAACACCACCAGAAGACCCAAACATGAACTTATTTTTCTCCAAACTAGCCATCTTGAGAATTAGGAAAACTTCTTAGCCATCTACATGTAGCTGCTTTGAAACCTATCAGTTTATTCCAGACAGGCTGTCTCTACTCAGAAAGGCATGTTTGGTTAAGAGAATGAAAGGACAAGCCACAGACTGGGGGAAGGTTTCGCAATCGCGTAACCAGCCAGGACTGGTATCTAAACTGAACAAAGAGCTCTTGGTACAGCAGCAAGAAGACAAAGAGCCCAAATAACAAATGGGCGAAGGTCTGAACAGACGCCTCACCAGAGAGGACAGACAGATGGAGAGTAACCCCATGGAAGACGTTCCAAATGACGTGTTATCAGGAAGCCCGGGCTGGTGTGGCTCAGTGGATTGAGCGCCCGCCTGCGAACCAAAGGGCCGCCAGTTTGATTCCCAGTCAGGACACACACCCGGCTTGCAGCCCAGGTCCCCAGCTGGCGGTGTGCGAGAAGCAACCACACATTGATGTTTCTCTTCCTCTCTTTCTCTGAAAATAATAAATAAAATCTTTTTAAAAACATGTCATTAGGGAGCTGCAAATGAAAGCAATGAGATGCCACTACACACCCATTAGAACGGCTCAAACCCCAGACACCAACAGCCAAAGCCTAGCAAGGAGGGGAAGCAGCAAAAAGGCTCGCTCCTTGCGGGAGGGAGTGCAAAGCGGTGCGGCCACCATGCAGGACGGTCCGGCGGCCTCATACAGAACTAAACACACTCTCACCATACGATCCAGCAGCGACACTTCTTGGTATCCACCCAAAGAAGCTGAAAACTTTTGCCCACAAAAAAAAAAAAAAAAACCGCACATGGATGTTTACGGCAGCTTTATTCGTAATCACCCAAGCTTGGGAGCGACCAGGACGTCCTTCAGCAGGGTGTGGATAAACCAGCTGTGGTCAGTCCAGTCGGTGGACCACCATTCGGCGCTGAAATAATGAGCAATCACGTCACGAAAAGACACAGAGGGACCTAAAAGCACACACTCCGTGGAAGGACCCAATCAGAGGAGCGTGCACACTGTAATTTCAGCTACATGACACGCACAAAGGCCAAACTGAACGGACAGCAAAAAGAGCAGTGGGTTGTTGTTGTTCTGAGAGCTGGCATCTCGAGCAGAGCTGGTGGAGGAAACTGGCGGGAAAATGTCACAAAGGCATCAAAAGGTAAAGTTCTACAACGTCTTTTGACCTATTCACTGCTAGCATTCTCTCCTAAAGATTACCTACAGGAATACTTAACAGATACTTTATGTCTAAAAAAAGGAGAAAAGGAATGTTGAAAAGAGGCAAATTGAAACATCATAACAATAGCCCGCAGCAACGTTTCAAAGAGGACAAAGATGAAACACGGTGAATGAAGAGACGAATAGACGGCACAGCTACAGTATCAATAGAACGTTACACCGCTATTAAACGTTACATTTAAAGTGGCAGGTTCGGTCAAAGGCCCCACAAATCCTGAAACTGTCAGAAAGAACCACCTCTGTGTGCATGTATGTATTTTAAGAGGAAGAAGCCCACCACTTTGTATCAGTTTTTTCAAAGGGTTTGGGATTTATTCTTATAGTTAAATAGTGTCATGCATTTATTCTACCCGATTACAGAAAAGTTTTCAAAAGTAAACCAATTCCAGTATTGACAAAAATGGCACGTTAGTGTACGTACATACACATGTGAACACACACAAATATACACATCAACACAGTAACCACGCCTACCTCTGAATCACACGCAGGTTCAGGGGTGACTTTTATTCCTTCATTTTACTCAGCTGTGTTTTCTAAACTTCCCACAGCAGACCAGCTGTTACTTTTGAAGTAAAAAGCCTTTTTACACTGGCCAGCAGCATACATTCACAGAGGGTTTCCCACTGGTTAGAAAAAGAGGTGGAATGTTTGAAAAATAGTTCTTTCTTTCTTTGCTTCGGCTGGCCTGAGCCTGCTTGCGGGTTGGGGATGGGGAGGCGAGCCTTCCATTTCCCATAGGTGGACCCGGTCGCCATGTCCCAGCGGAAATCACAGACCAATCCGGGGCGAGCTGTCTCTCTCTGCCTCGGACCCCGGTTCCGACCACTGTGTCGCCGGTGCTCAGAGGTCTCCAGGAGTCCCATGGGCGGAGCTCCTGCAGATCTAGGGATTGTACGTTTCTAAATCCGTTCCTTTCAAATCCTAAAACTGTTCAAAATGAAACACCTGCGTCTCCTTGTGGTGTTTAAATTCATCAGTACTTCATTCACTCCTGTGTCCGTGGTTCTCAACTCTGGCTGCCGGCTCAGGTCACCCAGGGAGTTTTCTCTAAATCGCCGAGGCCCGGGATGCTGAGGACAGCGCTCTTCGTAAGCCTCCCAGGCCGTGCTGACGTGCAGCCACCACTGCGAAGCCCTGACTTACTCGGTCAGCAAGCAGTCCCCGCACCCCCAGAACGGCTGCCTAGGGATGCCGTAACAAGTGCCACAAACTCGATGGCTTGAAACAAGAGAGGCTGATTCTTTGCAGCTCTGGAAGCCAGAGTGCTGCGCTCCCTCCCGAGGCTCCAGGGAAATGTACCTCCACTGCCTTTTGGCACTCTCAGTAGGCGGCTCCTGCGTCCACTGGCTCAAGCAGCATCCCTCCCATCTCTGCCTCCGGCTCTGCAGTGCCTTCTCCTCTGTGTGTCTATCTCACAAGGTCACCCCATCGGACAGAGGGGCCACCAGATCATCCTGGATGACCTCAAGACTCTTCATTACAGCCCTGGCCAGGTGGCACAGTTAGAATGCCGTCATATATGCCAAAGGCTTCTGGGTTCAATTCCCAGTCAGGGCATTGCACCTCGGTTGAGGATTCGATCCGTGGTCCCAGCACATATGAGAAGTGAACAATCGGTTTCTCTCTCTCTCCCTCTTTCTGTCATCAATAAACATCTTCTCGCAGCATCTCCTGGCACCTGGTGGCCAATCTAGGGGAGTGGCCTAGCATGGGCTCTCCCCTGAAAGCAGGTTGCTTTGGCTCCTTCTAGTCCCGAGCCGTGGGGAAGTCGTGGGAACTGTGCCTCAGTGTGCACATCTGTTAAATGGGAATGACAACAGCTATCTGCCTGACGGGGTTCTCATACTTCTGATTTTTAAAGGTTCATGTTCCTAAAAGGTTTATCGAAGTGTCTGGCATGTAATAAGCATTACACGGTTGTTCATTTTCTAAAAGAAAATAAGGGATAAACAATAGAATCACACAAAGTCGTCCTCAAAGTCACACAAAAACATTCCACATAGTCTTTCATGTCTCAATACAAGCTTTTACAGAAGGAAAGGATCCAACAGAAACTGAGTCTGGTAGAAAAACACGACTTTTCTCAGAAACAGAGACAGCTGTTACGAGCGCTGGACCGTCTTCGTTCCTTCTCTTTTCCATCTTTTTCCCAATCACAGGAAGTCCTTTATTTTATTTATTTTTGTGTCCCTCCCCTTCTTACTCCCCTTCCCCCGCCCCTCCCCGCTGACGGCCATGGGCCACTGTCTATCTGTGGCCTGCTTCAACTTTGTCTTGCTCGGTCTTCGGGTTTTTTCTTTCTCAAGTCCACACACAAGAGAACACACACGGTGCTCGCCCTCTTCTGTCTGACGTACTTCCCTGAGCATAACACCCTCTCGGTCCATCTGTGTTGTCACAGATGGCAAAATGTCGTTCTTTTTTATGGCCGAGGAATATTCCATTGCGTGTACATGTGTCTACAGAGAGACAGATGATTTCTTCCATTCTCTGTTTCAACTTGAATGAGCATCCATAAGTGCGATGGAAGACATAGCCTTGTCACGGCCACAAAGCCACACGGCGGCGCGGGACACAAGGACCTCCTTCTGCTCACATTGTTTGCTGCCTAGTGTCTGTCTCATAGAAAGGGTGGTGAGTTGGCCAAGTCGGTCACAGCCGCCTCCTCTGCTCATGGGTCCTAGCTCCTGGTTAACTGCACTAGGCTCCAGACTGCCCAACATGGTCAACATTTGACTTGACCTTGACTTCACCTTGGGTTGGGTCACA
Organism: Macrotus californicus; assembly: GCA_007922815.1. Taxonomy (NCBI): domain Eukaryota; kingdom Metazoa; phylum Chordata; class Mammalia; order Chiroptera; family Phyllostomidae; genus Macrotus; species Macrotus californicus. Next base: position 87,892 of record VMDR010001439.1, on the reverse strand, counting down.
ATGAGGCAGGCTGTTCTGCGTCTGTACAGAAACCTGTTTAAGGGCTCATCATGAGCCTTTCTGTCGATGGGGAAGCAGAAACTCCTTCCACAGGCCCCGCTGAGCCTCCCTCTACCTCTGCTCCGGCTTTCAGATGCGTGCCAGCTCTGTGTTGTGGACATCCACAGCTGCAGCCTCTCTCTGAGGTTCGGGTCCCCCTGGCCGGGAAGAAACACTTCCCGGCCCGCCCTTGTCTCAGGCCCTCCGGCCAGTCGCAGTTTCCATGCAAGCTGCCGATCACCTGCTTTCGTTCCCTTTGGTCCCGTGTTATCTGCGCTGAACACTTTCAAATGTGCTTATTTGTCTAATCTCTTTTCTCCTCTTCCGGCAGCACCACACTTTATCAGCTGCCGTCCATCTTCGCCCCGTGCACTCCTTCACAATGAGGGCTCATTAGAACATTTCAGAGTAAGGCCTTCCCAGCCTGGCTGGCTGAGCGCACCGGCTCTGCCCATACAGCACACTTTCGGTTCTTATCACAGACTTTCAGGCAGTTTGTACATTATATTCTATTAAAAACTCTGTTCCACCCAAGGTTGTCACAATTCAGAGACTACAGCTTTGCGTGGGAGGTTTGGTTAGTGATACACTCGCATACTCCCTTTGTGAGCCGGCAAACATGCCCAAGGGCCTGCATTTCACACCCATTTGACGCCACAATTCCACAAAAAAGTACAACAGCAGCAATTACTTATTGCGATTAGAGAACAGGTTTTCTCGGGACAGGCGATGAGCTGGGTGCGCTCCTTCCACCCGGAGAGGCCAGACACCGGAGGGGACAGAGAAGGCGCTGGACGGCGAGCTGTCGAGGGATGATGTGGCTGCTTATGTAACAACATTTCTTCTCTTGTAACCTTTCGTCTCTCCTAAAGAGAACGTAAAACCGATGCTCACAAAACCAGAAGTGATTTCCACAGCCTGTGTTTTTCCTTGAACTTAAAGCATCGCCACCAGGTCAACCCAACGTTTCTACACAGCTCCTGTGTCGTGCACACACCACGGATCTGCCACCGTGTCTGAGGACGTGAATCCAAGCAGCTGTGCGGAGCCACCTCAGCACAACAGGAGGCTGGGGTGACTGGCCAGCCACCCCTGTGCAGCCCCCCTGGAACCCACCCCCCCACCCCCCCGCAGGACCCTCTCCCACACTGGAATCCCATGTCATAGGCTTTCCGGGGCTGGCTGCAGAGACGGGGTCTGGGGGGTCCGTGAGCCACGTTACACCAAACAGATGCACTGACCTGGTGCGGACCCAATAGGGAGAAGCAGCTTTCTCCGGAGGGGAGTGAGGGGCACCCTGGGGGCAGGGACCCACTGCCACCAGGAGGAAGATCCTGGCAGAGGGGACATCAGCCCAGAGGAAAGACAAGAGACAGGTACCTGAGGTGCTGCTTGAGCACCTGGGCCCAGACAGCCCAAAGCTTCCCCACGTACCCAAGGAACCTCGGTCCCCTTGCTGCTTGGACTTCTTGAGTACAGATCTAACGGCATCCACTGGACAAAGCCAGCCTGGTGGGCGCCCCGGCCACCAGGAGGACATCTCCCGGTGGAAACCACATCCAACGTGTCCCAGCTCAGAACAGAGATCAAGCCTCAACCTGTGACAGGCCACCTCTGAAGAGTGCAGCAAACACTGCCGCCGAGCACCATTCTTGCCTTTCTTCCCCGACGGCAGCCTGCCCCCTACCACAAAGCCCAGAAACAATGCCAGGTGGTCACTTTCCCAGCTGACCCTGCTTTGATGGGCAACGGCACGGAACCCCGTGTTTACTGATGAGATCCCCAAAAGGCTCCCAGGGGCGTAGCTGGAGAGGTCTTCCCTGGTAAAAAGAGATATGTGAGGAGAAGCCCCCCTCCCTTCCAGTCTTTGTCTACAGCTGGGTGAGTCTGTGATGGCTGGACTTGCTGCAGCCATCTTGCCACCACAAGGAAAGAAGCTGGAGGATGACAGCCAGTGAACTGGGTACAACAGACTGGACAGGCAGAACCTGCCTGGTGACACACCAACCGCACAACCCCCCTCTAAACTTCCCACCGGGCGAGATGATAAAACCCTATTGTTGTAGCCACTCTCGGTGGGTGTCCCCTCCTTGTAGCATGTGTGAATGTCTGAGGCTTCTGTATCTGTGACAGCCCAGGGTGTGGGGGAGTGCTTGGCCGGCAGAGGCCGACTTCCAGGGAAACCACGGGTCACGTCGGGGTGCAGCCTGAAACCTCCGTCAAGAGGCGCACAGGATGCAGACGGGAAGGCTGACTTTGCAGTGAGAGGCACGGCCTCACTCCATCGACATGCCCAGCATGAGTCTGGGGCTGCTCAACCTGTGCTCCTCCCCGCCCTTGGAAAGTGATCCTTGACGGCTGTGACTGACGGCAGGCAGGCAGACAGACTTCTGGGGGTCCCCCAGGCAGAGGCAGCACCCAGCACGGGCCCACTGGGAAAGGCGAGCTCTACCCAGTCCCTCCCCTTCGCATGCCCCCACCCGCCCCGCCTCTCCCTCGGTCGTCCGTCCGTCCGTCCATCTGTCCATCCATTCACTCCTTCACTCCCCGCTGTGGCTGAGACTGTGGGCCTCGAAGGGTGTGACTACAAAGGAGCGACAACCCGTTGTGATGATCGGAAAAGCAGCACAGACACCACAGGGCAAGGGCCTTCCTGCCCCCGGCACCCTGGGCACGGCAACGAGCACTGCCCTCCCCCTGCCCACAGGCCCGCTCAGCCTGTGAGCCCAAGGCTGGAGTCTGCGACCTGCACACAGGTGCCGGCCATCAGCGCCACGTTCCCCCAACTTAACGTTCTGAGGCCGCGTGCCAGCACCCCGTGCGGCCCCAGCAGCATGACCGCATCGGGCACTAGGAGGCGGCCGCTCAGCAGCTACGCCACCATCAGTGTGTTCACCAACAGGGACGTCACACCTCGCCTCCTAAGGCGTTTCTACTCTGCCCATTTCGTGCTCCAATGCCCCACTGCAAATAATAACAGCAACAATAAATTCTTAAAGCGGGCTTGCCAGACCCGGCACCGTGACAAATGCGAGCCCAGGTCCTGTTTGAGGCTGCCGAGCTGATCGGGCCACTGCAGTACAGAATGGGGGCCCCCAGGGCCACCACCCCAGCACGGAGCCACCGCATCTAGGAGCCGAGCCGAGCCCACGAGCTCCAGAGCACACGTCGGCCAGAGGGGGGCTTCGCTGTGCTTACAGGCACATTCATCTGTTGTCAGCGTCCGCAGCCACCCACGCCCACTGCCGAGGCCCGGCAGGCCCTCGGCGCCTACCTGTTCTGCGGGTCCAGGCGCTGGCCCACACAGGTGAGGGCAGCCGTGGTGTGAACACTGCCATTGTCAATTTCTTCCTGGACGGCCCAGTGCTCTTCGCTGCTGACCCTCACCGCCACGACCCTCACACCTGCTGCTGCCTTGATCCTGCAGGGTGGGGAGAGACACAGAACCGCTTTAGTTCGAAACAGGCAGCAAGAACACGTCCCCAGGACAGACGTGCCCTCACCTCCGGGAGACGCCGGGGATGCTGGCTATAAGTGGCTTTGCTTTGAAAGCTAAGTGTCCTGTAATTTTCCCAAGTGCCCAGAGCAGGAGGCCACCGTGCTGCCACACGCAGTAGTTCTCTGTCAGAGGCGCACGGGGAAGCAGGCGCGTTCTGCTTCACGGGCCCTGTGGTGGGAGGGAAGATG
>VMDR010001439.1:0-84066 GCA_007922815.1 Macrotus californicus | reverse complement strand
CAGAAATTCCACCTCTAGATATAGCCCCCAAAGCACTGGACACAGGCCCCCAAACATTTGAACACGCGTGCTCACAGCAGGAGTGCTTATTACAGCCAAAAGGGGGGGCCAACCTGCATGCCCGTCATTTGATGAAGGGACAAAATGTGGTCCATCCATCCCGCGGACTGTGACTCAGCCACAAAAAGGAATGGAGCACCGACACCTGCCACCGTGTGGACGAAGCCTGAGAACATGACGCTGCGTGAGAGACACTAGACACAGAGGGACAAATATTGTGAGACTCCATTGATGGGAAATATCCATCATTTGGGAAGGTAAAGACACAGAGACGGACAGCAGACGGGCAGCTGCCAGGAGCTCAGGAAGGGTGGGGGGGAAGAGAGGGAACTGATACGGAACAGGTGTGGGGCTTCTCCCTGGGGGCATTTGCATACCTTGTGAATGTCCTCAATGCCAGGGAATGACTCGTTTGGAATGGCTGATTTTGCCTTATATCAATTTTACCTCAACTTAAAAAGAAGGGAAGGGGAAGAAAAAACAAGTGAATGGCCCCTCTTGGGAGCAGTTGAACCTTAAAAAAGGATTCATCAAAATGTCTTTAAGGCACAGAGAAGCGACCCTGCGAGCAGACAAAGCCCCAGCCCCAGCAGGGAGATCGCAGACTTTGGGGTGCCCGGGGCCCTGGTCTCCCGCCCTCTGTAAGGTCCCCAGGGACCCAGGACACTTGCTGTCGTCTTATATACAAACGAAAGTCCCGTTGCCTTACTGCCTTTCCCACAAGTCTGCCCGCCCACAGGAAGCCACGCCCCCACCTGCTGGCACGAGGGGCGCTTCCTGAGAAACCCCGCCCCACAGCATCTCCCTCCCGATGCCTTTCTTTGCCCTGACTTGCTCTTCCCGCCTGCGAAGTTCTGCTGACGACGTTTGCTTCTCCTCGAAGCTGTCTGTCTCGCCAGCACAACGTCCCAGAAGCTCATGGAGCGAACCACGAAGACAGGCACCCTCTCTGCCCCGCTCTCAGCCATCCCGACCTGCTGCCCAGCAGGGCCACTGGCAAGAGGTTCCAGAGCCCGTGTGTCTCGCTGAGCAGAGCCCTCCCGCCCCGGGGGCCGCACGCCCCGCTGCGCTCCGCACCTGCTGTTTGAACAGCCTGTCACATCCTTTCCCATCCACGCAACTGCTCACAGAGAGCTTCCATCAGGCAGCCCGAGGCCAGGGCCGGTCACTGTGGTCCTCAACAACCAGATGTACCAACAGTGACCCGCCCACCCCATCATCGGCAAGTGGCCAGCCAGAGGTCTCAGGCTGGTCATCACAGAGCCGGGTCAGGGACCAAACCCTCACCCTCCCCTCCCCATACAGAGCCTCCTCGTGAGCCACGCTGCGCCCTTCACTGCCTGGAGAACGCTCAGGGGTTAGGTCTCATGACCAAGGTCTGGCGTGCTCAGCTCCCTAACTGAGCCCTCATTACCAGCCCTCTCCCCTTCAGTGCCAATACGACATGTCCCAAAGCAACGTGCAGGCCCCTCGTCCTCAGGGACTTCGCCACACACTGATTCGTAAGGTGATGCCCACCATCTCCCCCACTGTCCCCCTTTGCTGTGCATTTGTCTGTCCCACCAAAGAGCAGGTAAGCTCGCCCTGGGAGTCTCAAAACCAGGTGTCCAGCTGGGAGTGACAGTGAAGGACTGAACAGCAGGGACAGGGCCTGAGCAGGCCAGGAGCTGACCTGGAGTGCTCGCTGCTGCCACTGTACTCGTTGAACCAAGAGAGACCCAGGGTCCTGGGGAGGGCACAAGACAGACTCAGGACAGTGACCTTTAAGCAGCAGAGGTCAACACCCTTCAGTATGGCAGCCTCCGGCATGGTCACAGGAACAGAGACAGGGACAGACCAATGTGGCCTCGCAGGGCGTCCCTCAGATGGGCGTATGGACCCGGGACACGACAATCACTCATCCACTGGCTGCTAAGCCGTTAGAGCCCAGAGGGGCTCCCCTCCGGGTTAGACCAGGTGACGTTCCACCTGCCGCAGATGAGTGACGAGAAAGAGCTCTGGACTCCGACCGGCCCCCCTCAGGTGGGGACGAGAGACCGGGCAGCGGCCCCCAGCAGCTCCGCCTTGTTCCCGTCTGTCTTCTCAGACCCACACAGCCACCGCCTCGCTGGGCACAAGAAAACACGCCGGGCGAGTGCACCTGAGTCTCGGCGTCTTCTACTCCACACCGTCCACCTTGGAACTAAATTCCTCTCCACGGGGTGTGTTCGGTTGCTGGCATGTTGGGTGGCGGAAAAGGGTTCATCTTGCACAAAGAGAACTTCAGTCTCCGCCCTCAGCTCTTGGAACCTCTGAGGCCCCGGAGCGAGCTTGTTGATGGGAGAGCCTACTTACCCAGGCGCCTCGGGCTACACGGTCCCAGCTTGGCCTCCACAGGGCCTGGACACTGAGGTCGGCCGAGGGAGCGCTCAGCTTTGTCCACGTGACCAAGCCCAATCAATCTATTCCTAAACTCCAGCTCTTCGGCCAAATCCTTCCCAATTTTAGACCACATTTGCTAGAACAATTTAAGCCCAGAAAAATCCGTGCCTTGAATATTCATTGTGTGTCTTAGAGAAGTATTTTTAGGCTTAGTGATATTCTCGATGCTTGTTATTTAGAAGCCCCAGCATCTAAAACTGTGTGAAGATGACTAATGGTCCCAGCACTGGGAGAGGCGCTTGAGGGACCTGGGGGCTAGTCGAGGAAAGAGATGTGACCGCAAGGTGGCAGTGGCCCACAACCAGCTCGGACTAGGTGACAAATGGACAGTTCCACATGTTGGGTTAGTCCCCCCCAGCTTCAGACCCCCGGATGGAAGGGCAGGGAGACCACGCCCAAAAGGGGGAGGGGAAGGGAACCCTGGGGAACAGGAGGAGGGGGGGGAGGGTCTTCGGTGTCTAGAAATTGTCACTTGGGAACACAGTGGGTGGTCTCGGGGTCAGAGGGCTCTGGAGTGCAGCTGTGGGGGAACCTTGGAGCCTGAGGTATCCAACTTACCACAGCTAACAGAACTGGGCGCGGTGCGGCTGTGCCAGGCATGCAAAGAGGGTGAGCCCGAAGAAGCAGGAAAGACACTCATTTGGGGTATGATTAGAACAATTAGGTGTGTAACAAGTTAAGTTTGGCACTGGCGGGCCTTTTAGCTAACAGACACCATCTGCAGTGAAGAACAAAGGGGCCACACACACGGGCCACCTTTGGTTCATTTACGTAACAACTACTTCCTGATATTCACACACACACACAACACACTTATCATCCCATGGGGTCTTCATTATACTAATATTTGTTACCTGAATTCTTGGGGTTTTGGGGTACAGAGACCTGGGCCCATTGGCAGATTAGCCGGGATGAATGAGAAATATTCGCTGGCAAACTGACCATTTGGAAGTGACTCCCCGCACACACTTGGCCTTGAACAACGGCCGGATGGACCCCACGCTCACCGCCAGCTCCTCTGCCATTGGGGTTGGCAGGCTGTGCTGACTGGGCTGGAAGCATGGCGCAAACACAGTGCAAGTCTGTTACAAGGGGACAGCACCAACCTTGTCACCCAGGGGGGCTGACAAACGCCAGTTAGGCTGCCGAGAAAGGGAACTCAGCCGGGGTCCACCGCCGCCCCGGCCCTCAGGAGGAGTTTGTTGGCAATGAACGGGGACTTGAAGACAGAGGAGTGGAGAGCAAAGTCTAGGGGGCCCCTTAGGGATCTGGGGAGGCCCTCAAATATTTCTACTAAGTTGGTCCTTTCGGGGCTCCCACCAGCAATGTCGAGTGAGAAATGAAAACCGCGACTTTCCACAGTCGGAGGAAGGAGCGCGTTACCCACGAGACAATGCACTCTGTGTCCCGAGTGGCACAGCATGGGACTCGCTGAACCTCCATTTGGTGTAACGTAAGACAGGCAAACCTGTCACCCCCGTCCCCCTGTCATCTCTCGAGGCAGAGAGCAAATCCCCAGGTGCTTGTTAGCTTGCTGCCGTCCGGGAGGTTTCACATCCTCGTCTTCCCGAGGTTCCTTTCCGCTGGCCAAACCTCTGCAGGCCGAAGCAGAACTCCCCAGGATGCCGCTGTAGGCCTGGTCGGGGACGCTCATAACAACGCCTATTTGACGAGTGTGGAAACGCGGTAAATTCTGTGTTCGTGGGGAACCGGCGTCCTCGAGGCTCTGAAAACAGCATGTCACTTCCTCCAGCCTCCGACCCTTGCACCGCGCTGGCCCCTCTGCCTGGAAGGCGGGCCCAGATGCACCCCACAACTCCCTCCACACCCGGGCAGGTGGCCCCACCGTGGGCAGCCCTGCCTGGGCCACCTGGTTGAAACAGAGCCCAGACTCCCGTACGCCTGGCTTCCCTCATTCACTAAACGTCTCCCCCGCAGGAAACGGGGGCTTTGACATGTTTTGTTTGGTGGTGACGACACAGGGGGCATTTCATGAACGTTGGTGGAATGCAGGGCCTCTGCCTACGGTTTCATCAGTCTCTGGTGCTCCCCAATCATCCGACGTGGAGGGTGGGGGAAGCCCAGTGAGAGACACGTGTCAGATGACCACATTCTGTCCAGAAGAGCAAGGCCAGGCGACGCTGGTGTTGGACGCACCTGGCACTGGGCATAGGGACACGTCCAGGTGCGGCCTGGAAAACCACAGGTGCTCTAACGTGCCTTCTCCCAGCCGACCGCTGGCTCCCGTAAGTTAACCGGGGAGAGGTGCGTGCGTCTCCCGCTGGGCCCTGGAGGAGGGTGACGTCCAGCTCTGCTGAGAGTGAAACCGGCAGAGATTACAAGGACGGGAAGGCTCGGAGAGGAGCCCGCGCTCTGGACCTGCCCGCAAGAGGACCACAGTGGGGGCCCCTGGATGTTGGGGACACACGGTTTGGCCTCTGAATCCCAGAGACAGCAGGAGCCACGAGAACAGGCAGCCTATGCCCAAGTTTCGACTCCGAGGACAGGGACATGCAGTGGAATTTCTCTGTGAAGGGAGCACTTTCCGGAAGGAACGTGTGCCGCATCCTGCGGGGCTGCCTCCACTCTCTTGTCCCCTCTTTCATCTACGGAAGTCAGTTACCTAGCAGACTGTATGGATGGCTCTGACAAATCGGAAATTTAACGTTTCCACAAACAAAAGAATTGTTTTAATTACTCCCTTGTCTCCGGCACAGCAGGTGCCTTGATGTCTCCCGTGTTTGTTTTGACCCCTGGGAGACAGCTCATTATTGGCAGTGATTTGCAAAGTCAGGGGGTCCCTCAGCCCGAGGAAACCACAGATAAGAACGAGCTGTGAGGCCATTTCTCCTGTGACTCTAGAAATTTCCTTTCCACTCGGGCCAGCGCAGCTCTGAGTGCAGACCTGCCAGCGGATTTCCCTCCGCAGGAAGCCCCATTCAGCCTATGAAGCTGGTCTTGTCCCCAGCCTACTGTCCCACGCCTCCATGAGACTGTCACTGTGTTGTTCCCCAGCTACATGATGGCTTCTCCACTCAACCACTGCCCCCTGACTCCAGACACACTCGAGGGCGGTCCACAATGACCCCAGACTCCTGGTGATCACACAGGTCCTACTCACGCTTCCCCTTGAGTGTGGGTAGGACCTGTGACGTGCATGTAACCCACAGAATGTGGTAATGGTGACAGAAGGTCCCTCCATGGTTGCAGTGCCTTTGGTAAGACTCTACCTGGTGAGCAGACTCCTTATAGACACTGTCTCTCCCTGGTGTCTCTGAAGGCGTGAACAGCGAGGCCACATAGAGCAGGGGCTGCGGGTGGCCCCCAGGAGCTCAGGGCACCTCCAGCCAGCAGCCAGCGACAGCGACAGCCCAGGGCCCTTAGTCCTGTGACGGCAAGCGAACAGGCTGCCAGTCACTTGAGAGAGTCTTGAAGCAGATTTGTCCCCAGCCAGGTCTCAGGTGGGAACAGAGTCCCACTGGCACCACAACGGGAGCCAGTGGGACCCTGAGCAGAGGACCCAGCCATGCCATGCCAGGGCTCCTGACCCAGAGAAACTGCGAGAAAGTGAAGGAGTGTCATTGCCAACCTCCGAGCGTGTGCCAGTGCTATGGGCCGCCGACCCACCATGTTTTAAAACTTCTGATCTGGTGGCCACACCGAAGCATCTCAGGTATCTCCTGAATCCATATTTTCCACCCCCGCACTAGTCACTCCCAAAGTGCAAGGCACAGACCGCAGCTGGGTAGACTCTAAGATATATTTAAAGGCAAAAATCACCTGAGACCCCACTCGCCAGGACACAGAAGTGACAGCCTGTGCGTGCAGGGCTCACCAAAGCGGGTCTCCCGCACTCTCTGGACTCCATCACATCACCATAGGAACGTGGCGTGGAGTGGGGGCAAGTCACACCTTCTAACCAGGCATCCCAGAGCGCACTACACGCCCCTGACAGACGGCCACAATCGGCCACTTGCTCGCCCACCCCATGACGCTCAGGTTGCTATGTCCGCACTCCCGAGTCCCCATTTAATTCCTCTGTGTCAGCTGAGTTTCTTTCAGGATCAAAAGCAAAGAGGTGTTCCTCTTGTCCCTGACTAGCTATAATTAACTCCAAAAATATTTGTCCTTTAGCCAAGAAATGGTCTCTTTATAGTCACCCAAGGAGTTATGAAAGGACAGACTGGCAGCGGATTCGGGAGCTAATAATAAGGCGAGGCGTGGGCCCTTTTCCCGGGAGAGCTCAGCCCCACCTCTTGTCTCTGAGTGACTGCTGTATATGTAAGTATGTAAATGAGCCCATCCACTGCGACCACAGGTTAGACGCGAGGCTGAGTTTCTTCCAGAAAGCCCTAACGAGCCGGCTTATTTATGCGCTCATACACCCACGGCGGTGGTTTTCTCCTTTTGTAGCTCAGCTCAAACATTGCAGTGCGTGGTGCATTCTCGAGCTGCAGTCCACTATCCGACGCAATTTCCATAATGGCGACATTTACATACAGATGGCAAATAAATAAAAGCGGGCTGCCACTTGGTCTGCGGCTCTGATGGTCAGCAAATCCTATTAGGGTCTTTACTAACCTGCTCTGTGATGGAAACGTTCTGTCCGATCCTGCGGGTTTCAGCCGTGCCAGGCGGCCGCGCCGCAAAATGAAATTTAGCTCTCAATGATTTTCCGCCACACACACCCGCCGACACTGAGTCTCTCTGTTCGCAGCGTCAGAAACAGCCGTTCCTTCTGGCCTCGCACTCACACCCCGGCGGCCTCTCTTTGCTCTCCAGTTTTCCCAACAGCGCGTAATTGCCATTAGCTGGTAATCTCCGACACGTGCAAGCTCACGGACGCAGGCGATGGCCGTGCGGCAGACCTGGCTCCAGGGCCCGTGAAGAAGAAAGGGGAATCTGGGTGGTGAGGGGCACAGGGGTGTCTGCGATAGTGTGTTGGGGAGACTTGGCTGAAGCCCCAGAGACACCCCGAAGATCTTCCACGCAGCTGCATGTGTCAAGTTAAACCCTGGCAAGAAACGTCTGGAACTCCAGGGACTGACTGACGACTGGTTAAAACCTGCCACCTCCTACCCTCGACAAGAAAAGGCCAGTGTTTGCAAGTGAGTGATGAGTCAGCACCGCTGGGCAAGAGGACCCGGCTGAAGGCTGTGCAATCTCCTGAGCCCCAGGAGACAAAAGCAGAAAAGTGACCGTAGATCTGGGAAGGAGGAGCCTCCGGGTGAGAGCATCAGGGAGCAAGGTCACAGTGCTACCCTCCTTCCACGTCAGCACTGTTCTCTGTACCCAAGTCCAGGGCAAGAGCCTCGTGGACCATCCACATGCCGAGTGGTGGCCCCAATAAACCGATCCATTCCAAACACCAGAACCTGTGCACTCGGGAGTCTCGAACTGGAACGGGCTGGAGAACGGGAGTCCTGAAGGAGAGGACAGGGTTGGGGACGGTGAGAAACGACAGGCTTGCCAGCCACGTTTGAAAGCGATTGGAGTCCCTCCCACGGTACAGCCCTGGCTTCACTTGCCAGGGCTGCCAGGAGAGGGCCACAGGCCGGGGGCCTTGGCAACAGAATGGGCTTCTCACGCAGCCAGAGGCTGACATCCAAGACCAAGCCACTGGCAGGCTAGGTTTTTCCCGAGACCTCTCGGCTTGTCAGCGGCCACCGTGGCGCTGTGGGCTCAGGTAGTGTCCTCCAGATGTGTCAGTGACCTCATCTCCTCTTCTTGCAAAGCCACTGGTCACAGTAGACGAGAGTCCACGCTGCTGTTCCACCTCTTTTAAAGACCCCACATGTAAGTACAGCACATTCTGAAGTCTCGGGGGCAGGGGGGAGGCTTCGACACGGGTTTTGCAGGACACAAGCCAGCCCGTAACAAGCATCACCCCACAAGTCGAGCACTGCGTCTGGCTGTGCAGTGGTGTTCGCTCCCCACTCACTGAGGTCTGACTACACGCCAGGCGCAGCGAGCGAAGGGCAGCGTGGGGGACACGAGGTGGAAGCCAGGCTTGGCGTCCCCATGTCGTGCCTTTGCCCTTGGGTCATAAGCAGGGTCACAGCAAATGTCCAACAGCAAAGGGACCTTCTTCTGCCTTTCTACCTTTGACCCAGTTAGAATTTCAAATGCTGTGTCTACAGTGTGTCCCCAACTGTGATCCCAACCCGCGCAAAACGGGTATCATTAGTTTGACTCAGTCCCTCTGGAAAAACATCCCCGAAGGTTGATGCAGGGGTCCCACACCAAGGACAAGCAGAGAGCCCCTCCGACTACCCTCAATGGGGCAGCCGTCCTGGGAAAGGTGCCGATGGCCCTCCGAGAGGGAAAGGGCCCACGGATTCATTAAGTAGCAAGTTCTCTTATTCTGGGTTTCAGATTTAATTCCACGCCAGAGAGACTCCATGAGCTCCAACAGGCTGCCAGCCCTAGCTGGGGACGCAGGCGCTGCCAAATCAGCAGTCCCCATGGGCAGCGGCTCAGGATCAAAGACACCGGCACCCATTCAGGTCCTTGTAATGAGCCAGCGGAACCTCGAAACCAAAAGTTTGAACCAAGAACCCCCATGACAAAGGGGGGGCGTTGAATTTCTTGCAAAAAGTTTTATGGATTTAGGCCACCCTGAAAGAAGGAGACACAATTTAAAACTCTATTTAACTTTAAAATTATAGGTTACAGCCCACCACGACACAAGGCATTATCATCTTCCTTTCTGGAAATGCATCCACGTGACAGAGAGTGACAGTCAGTCTGGCCGCAGTGGAGACAGAGACCCTGTTTTCACTGTGGGCGGAGCCAGCGGAGCGCTGAAGAACACCCTACACTTTCCCGGGAAGTCCAATGGAACCGGCTTCGAACAATGCCCCGCCCGTCAGGAGGAAGAGACTGCAGACTGTGGCTTGCATCTCTGATCAGGGCTGACCCTTTAAGTCTCTCTCAAACTTTCTCTGCCTGAGTCACCGGCAGACACCTACCAACGTTGGAACAGCACAGCGAACCAGCTCCGCACGGACGGAGTCCAGGGGGCAGACCCACACGCACAAGACCACGCAATGAACTCTGCCGTGCCCACACGGGTGCTGAGAGTGAGTCTTGGAAAACCATGCAGGGCACACGGGGGTGCTTGCAGGCTCAGAGTGCACCGGGACTTTCAACTTGTGTCGGCGTTTGAACACGCACAGCTCCCCTCAGCTCTAGAGGCAAGAGTCCTCCTGGTACCCCGCGACCCAGCTCTCTCTCTGCCCACCCGTCTCGCTCCTAGGCAAATGCTGGAGCACCTGCGAGAGGCACTGTTCTCCCTATGCCCACTGAATTGCGGGTAGCAAAGCGCATCCTCCATTTCTTCCTCATCGAGGACCCCCTGATTTGGAGTGAAGACACTGGCAATGTGCCCAGTGGAATGAACACCTGCGATGCCCTGCTCACTCACTCAGGATGCACTTGATCACGACAAAGCTCCAACCACTGAATACGTGGCAGGAGACGTTGGTTTACGCGCTCTGGGAAGGCTCCTTAAAGTGGGGCAGACACAGGTGCACATGACTTTCTGCCTCTCTCTTTCCTTCCTTCTGAGTGGAACGCAGATGTGATGACCTCCACTCAGCAGCCCCCTTGTGTCAATGAGGGAAAAGCCAAAGGAATCACATATCCCTGATGCTGTGATATCCTCGGTCTACCAGCCCAGGTCCTACCTGCAGACATTCTTGCCTTTCCCTGAGTCTGTCAGTCAGTGGGGCCAGTGTTCTTGGTGTTTCTGCTACATGCAGGTGAACTTCATTCACTAACAGGTACACCTTGCAGATTACTCACCCCCAAGCCCCTTCAAAGTGGCTTTTACCCCCAGAAACCCATTAGACATCCTACAAAAGTTACGAGTGGCCCCCATACATAAAACACGAAGGGTTAGTTTTCCCTCCCTTGCCTGGCCTCGCAGCAGCACTCGACTCTGACTCTCCCTCGCTTTCCGCCTCTTCTCTCGGCTCACGTGATGTCACGTTCTCCTGGGTTCTCTTCCGTTTCACAGCCCTTCCAAAGGCTCATGTTTGCCATTTACCAGCTGCTAAATGCTGCAGTCCTCCGAGACTGCTCACAAGCCCTCTTTTCTTTGCAAGACTTTTACTGAGAAAAATCATCCTTCTCGAGGCTTCCACTGTTCTATCAAACTGCCAAAGACATCAAACCTGGACCCCCAGGGTTCAATCCCATGTCTCAAACTGCCCGGTCCCCTCTCCATGCCATGCCCACAGGCGCCGCAAAGTCAGCACGTCCAAGACTGGGGTGAGGTCTGCAGTCTGTGTCCACAGGGTCCAACTGGGGACAGAGCAACTCTTCATGCCCCAACAGAGGGAACATGATGCAGAGAACTGGTTACGCAGGACAGGGGTCCCCAGCCTCCGGGCCTGTCAGGAACCGGGCCGCACAGCAGGAGGTGAACCCGAGTGTAGTGCATCTGAACCGTCCCAAAACCGTTGCCCCGCCCCGGTCTGTAGCAAAATGCTCTTCCACGAAACCAGCCCCTGGTGCCAAAATGTTGGGGACCACTGATGTAGGCACAGAAGTGAGGGCCTCCACAGGGGATGGTGATCCTACCAGCCCTTAGCGACAGCAAGAAGCAACCCACTTCCCTGGGGTGGAGGGGCCGGGAGGAGGGGTGGTGGCAACTCCCAGCACTGGGCCGCTCGTGGGGGCTGAGAGCCTGGCAAGGTCACCTTGAGGGGACGTGCGTCCCACAGGAGGAAGTGCAGCCTCTGCCAGCGACGTGTCAGGAAGCAGAACAGGAGGAGCGTGCCGCCCCTGGTTTCTCTAACCCTTCCCAACCCCCAGTGGTCCTGGGTCCAGAAAGTTCAGACGCCCACCCCCGAACACTCTGCTCGGCCACGTCTGGCCAGCTGCCTCACGTGGCCTCCAGTCCACTCTGTGAGTGTCCCCGCTACCCTGGACTTGGCGCACGGCCAGCGCCCCCTCGGTGGCTGACAGCCTAAAGGCGGTCTGCCTCCCGCCCAGCCCGCAGAGCCCCTTACCTGAGAGTGAAGTGGTCTGCCACAGAGCTGCTGGTCAGAGACACCAAGAAGGTGGCCACGTCCCCTTCGCGGACAAGGTTCAGGGGGACGGAGATGACAACGTTCTCGTCCAGGCTCAACAGGGACCACTTGAGGTCGTCCTGGGTCGGGTAGACCACCACACTGCCGATCCGCTCCCGGGCTGGCGACGCCAGCGACAACCCCTCTGGGCCCGCGTGGATGTTGTTGGCCCACTTGCCATCATCCTCCAGGGGACAGCGGCCGGCCGGGTCCGCCGGGAAGAGGCTGAAGAACAGCTCCATGGCCGTGCCCCCCAGCAGAGCGGGGATCTCCTCCTCTGGCTCCAGGTCCAGCCCTGAGCTGAACCACTCAGGCAGCAGCTCCAGCTCAGCCACGCACAGCCCCGGGGCCCCTTGCAGGCGACAGCTGGCCGCCACCTCCCGGGCCTCCGGGAAGGCAAACATCTTGACGCAGGGGAGGTTCTCCGAGGGGTCGTTGTCATCCCAGTCCATGCCGGTGACGTAGAACAGGGTCTGCACCTTGGGCCTGTTGGAGTAGACAGAGCTGCCCAGCACGTGGGACTTCAGCTTCCAGTTGAAGGGGAACTTGTCCACGCTGGCGAAGGCCGCGGAGGTCAGCAGCAGCTCCTCAGGGACGGCCTTCTCGGCGGAGAACGGGCCGTAGCTGGCATTGACCACTGGGGCTGTCCTGGCCCGGTACACGAAGAAAGGCTCCACGCGGGCCTGCAGGCTGGCGTTCCTGGTGACGTCCTGGTTGGCTTCTTTAAGGAAGAAGGACTCCTCCACGTCTGCAACGTGGAGGCTCGCGGGGAGGTAGGCAGGCAGCGAGGAGAACCTCTGGAGGCTGTCGGCGACTCCGCGACTCTCCGCCACTGCGCAACAAGGGACAGCAAAGGAAGGATGAAAGCCACGTCCTGAGAGGGGCAGGGTACACACAAGGCCACCTCCCCGCCACACCGCGCGCCCCCCCAACCAGGTCTTAGCACAGCGTACATCCTGGGAGGGTGGAAAGGGTATTCTCCGGGTCTTCCAAAATCACCAGGTCGGAGGGGAAGGAGCCCCACTTACCACTGATCCAAAGGCC
The DNA here is from genome assembly GCA_007922815.1 of Macrotus californicus. Lineage (NCBI taxonomy): Eukaryota > Metazoa > Chordata > Mammalia > Chiroptera > Phyllostomidae > Macrotus > Macrotus californicus. The sequence goes on along the minus strand of VMDR010001439.1, from coordinate 71,464 downwards.
CTGTGACTGGACAGCTGTCCCCCTAGGGGGGAAACACCACCATCTCCCGTTCTTGCAAGGCCCCAAGCCTGAGGGTCAGGGCCTCTGAGGGTCTCTGTTGTGAACACTCAGAGCAGCTGGTGCACTCGCCCCGCCCCCAGACAGCCAGCGCTGCCCCACAGTACACAACGCGTCCTGACTTCACCACTGACATGTGCTTCTTCCTGTCCCTCCCCTGTGTCCCTTCCTGTCCTTCCCCTGTGTCCCCTCTACTTAGACACTGGGGCCTCTCCACAGTTCTCCCTGCAATGGCGGGGGAAGCTAGGCTCACATGCCCACTTCTAGAAATTTCTGCTTCCAAAAGACAAGTGAGAATGCACGAGGCCTCAAGGACGAGCACGCCCACTGCAGCGGTTCCGCACCACAGACAAACGCACAAGCAGATGGCTGCACATCGAGGAAGTGGGAGCCAGTGACCAACACGGAAGCGTGGAGGGTGAGCAAGCGTGGCAGTGATCTCCGACTGTGCTCACACTCAAGCGACCACCAGCTTGAAACAGACGGCCCTCCCGCAGCTCGGATGACGAGGCACAGGTAACCACAGACCAACCACCTCCGAGAGAGATACCAGGAACAAGGAGAAAGGAGGCCAAACACAGCACTGCAGAAAGTCGCCCACAGACCAGAGGTGATGGGTGTGTCACCTGGCTTAGTCGTAGTGGCCACGCCACGGTGCGTTTGCAGCCACACGTCCACTGTACCCCTTACAGGCGTGCACTTCTTATGTGGCAATGGCATCTCAATAGAGTGGGGGGGAAAGACAAGAAAAGAAAGCAAGTTCCCCACAGCCAGCCCTGTGGGCTGGATTACTGAATGGAGGAGGGTAAGCACTCACCCCGCCGACGAGCTAACTGACCACGCTGACTGCTCACTTCTCCCGCTTGCGGCGCCGTGGCAGGTAGGGTGGCCCAGGGACAAGACAGGTGCGGGTTCCGCCCCGCAAGGAACAGGCGACGCGCTGGAGGGGGCCCACCGACATCACCCAGCCATCGTGAAACGGGCGGTGAGACCCTGAAAACGCCCAGGGAGGCTCGGTGCGGGGCCCCGTGCTGAGGAGACGATCGAGAGACCAGGAAGGAGATGCACGAACGGCCAAGGACGCTCGTCACAAGCGCGACCTAGGGCAGCCCCGTGCTGGCGGCAAGCTGCGGTCCCACCGCAGGGGAGACGACGACACAAGTGACGAGCGCTGTCCCGTGCGAGGGAGACCACGCGGCGCCCACACCCCCACTTCAACAAACAGGCCATGTGGGGAGAAAACCCTCAGCACGCACTGAGTGAAAAGCAGACACAAGCCTTCGACGATCCCCAATCTGTGCAAGACACACGTGTGTGTACATCACATGCTACACGTTCACAAACACACAGACAACACACTCGCTTTCCTAACAGGGACTTGGCTCCCTCCAAATGGATCCCGCGGACGGGGCAGGGTTTACTTCCAAGAGGCAGAGGAGGAAATGACTTTGAGGGATCAGCCTCACCCAGGAAAGGGTTAGCTGTCGAGCAGCCGGCCAGGGGCAGTTTGACAAAGTGAAGCCACGCAGCAGCCCTGTTCCAGGGCGAACCTAAATTAGTTTTCTGTCGGGTTCGCTCCCCTTCTCCACACCAGGCAGTTCAGACTCGGGTGAGTCGGCCCAAGAATTAAATGGTGGCGGAGGAAACGGCTGCTGGGTGCGCACCCTCCGGGGGAGCCAGTCGGGCCCACAGCCGGCCAGGCCGGGGAACTGACAAGTTCAAATTCACCTTCTCATAAGTCTACAGGAAGCCCAAGGCCAGGTTTAAATTCTGACTTAGTTACAGATGTGGAAGAGGAAATTAAAATAAATGCAAAGTGTAATGCGCTGTTTTCATTATGGATTGGTTTTCTTTTTTTAATCATTTGCGCTGATATTTTATACCGCTCGGAAATTGATTCACGAGAAATTCAAAGCTGCGCCTCCTCTCTCCTTCAGTGTGGCCAGATCCTCACGGCCTGTCCCTCCATAACTCAAGCAAAGAGCAATACAGGTTTTGTCTGAAAGCTTACATGGGAAGCCGTAAATCTCGGCGGCCAGGGCCTCATTTTGTCCTCAAACTGGATTGCAGCAAAATATGACATCTGAGCCGAGGCACATTTATGAAGCCATGAGGCTGCATCCTGAGAACTGTGTCCGTGGCCTGAGAAGCTCACAGCACCTGCCGCCTTTGTCCCCAAATCTCACAAAGTGGCTCCATTCTCCCCACCCACCACCCCCATGGCAGATAGATCAGGTGGCTGGAGTTGTGAATGTAAAATGAGAGTCTATTCAGTCTGCTGATTTTCTAAAGGGCTTCTCAGCCCCAGACTGAACAAGGTGGGTCCTGAGGCAGGAAATGAGGGGTGTCAGGCAGGCTCAACGGGGCGAGGCTTCTCCCTACCGCCCTCCCTATGAGCCAGGGTGAAAATCAAGGTCGGGTTCACTGGGAGCACCAAGCGTGCCAGACAGATGCTCTGCAGCTAAAACATGGCTGCCAGGAAGCCCCAAAGAGAGCTTCAGAGGGAACGGACTGCCTCCCAAAAGGAAACCACCCACAGGACACTGGACGTGCTGGCAGGGACCCTGGGACCCTAAGTGCACAGATGGACATCCCTGCTGTGCTTGGCACACAAAACGCACTCCCAGGCAGGTGTCTGGGCCTGGACTCGTAGCACCTGCAGCCCCGAGCCTCAGGGTGGGTCACCGTGAACCCACTGCAACCCACAGAGCCAGAAACCTCTTCAGCGACATCACAGCCGCATCCCCGTCTCTAACCCACAGGAGATACCGCAGGCTTGCACAGCCAGGCATCGAAGGCTCCTTGCCACTGAGCCAGGCAGCCAGATCTTTGAAAGCCACCAGCAAGAGAAATTCCTGGCTGATCCTGTCTGAGTGTGACCCTCACAAATAGCTGATAATTCACCGCCACCCAGGTCTGCCTCCTGAGGTCACGGTCACGGTCACGGTCACGGTGGCCAGGAGCCAGCTCTCAGATCCGTTCCAGACGATGCAGTGGGGGTTGTCTCTGGGGCAGAGGAATGGACTGGGAGGTTTGCACGCTCTCTGCCACCGAGCTTCCCCACCCATCTCCACGGCGTCACCCAGCACCTTGCTGGTGTCTTTCCCCTGCGCTGTGCACTTGCTAGGGTGCAGAGCAGATGTCTCCTCGCCAGGACTCCTCAGCTCAGGGAGGCGCACGGGACTGGCACTCTGGCCCTGCCCCCACGGGTTCCGTCACAGAAAACGACGTTGCCCACCCTCCCTGCCTGCTGGACAGGGAGGCTCTGGTGGAAGCCCGAGGGGAGAAACTAGGGTAGAGGCTGGGATCTTCTGGGACCCCCACCATGGACACAGCTCCCCATCGGCAGCGGTTCTAGCATCTGGGCCCTCATAATCATCTCCCTCCTCTGTCCCTCCAGCCCAAGAGGTGGCAACCGCATCCTGCTTATTAATTTCCGGAATACTTTACCATTCCCGATGGTCCTTGGCCACGCCCAGTTTGGTTGCTGGGGTTTCCCATCCCCTCAGTACCTGTGTCCCTCTATTAAACTCCCTCTGTTGAGATGGCTGAAGCAACTTCTGTCTCATTAACTACAGCATTAGCCATCCGGCCACTACTCACGTCACCCCTGCAACATGTCCTCAAAGCCACCATCGCCAGCCCAAAGGGGCCTTTGTGTTTTTACTTGCTTGCTGACTCACTAGCCATTTTCTGCTCTGACAGGCAAGCTCCGTGAGAGCAGAGACTCCACGTCCAGTTTAGTGCTGAAGCCCCAGGCCCAGCAGAAGACAGCAAACGAACGTTAGCTGAATGAATGCCCATCCATTCAGACCGCCTGGGTTTCATGCTGCAGACTATAAATCTCCCCGTGTTCCTCTTCCGTCTTTCTCTGGCTTCTTCCCAGGGTTGTTAATAGATACCATTAATATTAACAAATCATCTGCCCATCACATTATCACTCTGTTCATTTCCTCCTCAAATATCACATCGCTGCGGTCACTGGCTGGCGGCCGGCTTTGCCGGGGCCACACTTTCTGCTCAGGAGGAGGAAAGGCCACTTCAGGGAGAAGCGCGCCGCCCACGGCCACCTGCCAGGCGTCACGCACCTGGGCATGCGACCGGGCTGCATCTGCTGGTTATTACAGCAGTTGTGAGAGGGGCCGTCCTCGTCCCTCTTGAAAAATAACGAAACAGAGGCGCAGAGAAATTAAGTGATGTGAACACAGTCCAAGGGAAGATCAGACCAGCTCTGTGCAGGTCCAAAGCCTCTCCACTCCTCTGTGTGCCTGAGGCCAGCTGGCCTGGCGGCCCTGCAAGGAGGCCAAGGAGCTAGCTCAAGGCTCACGCGGCCAGGCTTTCAGACACAGTCCCGGGGCAGCCAGCAGGGCTTCCACTGTGCTACGGTCACAGGTGACCGTGTCTCCCAGCCCAGGTACAGCCTGCATCCCCACGGAGACCCAGAATACAGGTAGGGCTCACCCAGCGCATCTCCACCCAGCTTCTGCCAAAACAGCTGGCAATCCATACTTCACGGTCGTGATAAATATGGGAAGACAGGATCATCATCGCCGTATCACCAATATTACCATCATCACCATCACCACCACCACCACCACCACCATCACCATCACCAACATCACCATCATCACCATCACCACCATCACCACCACCATCACCACCATCACCACCACCACCATCACCTCCATCATCATAATTGTCATCATTCATAAAATCATATCAAATACCAGGCACTGTTTTAAGTACTTCATAGGTATTAGCTCTTTTATCTTCACAATATTCTTGATTGTGAGGATTTGATTATCACCACTCATAGATGGGTAAACTGAGGCACATGAAGGCTCGGTGATGGCCTCAGACCCCATGGCTCGTAGGAGGCAAGGGTGGAATTCCAGCCAAGCAGTCCAGCCCCAGGCCACTGCCACCGCTGCCAGAGGAAAACTCAGCCAGCAAAGCCTCTATTGTAAAGGCTCCGGCAATGACCAAAGGGAACGGCCAACGTGCCTTGGAACTGCCGGCTCTCCAAGCACAGGGTGAGGTCACTAGCTGGCCACCGTCCATGAGACAAAAGCAAGACGCGAGAGCTTTTCCTGGCTCTGACAGAGGGTCCTCCAGTGAACACTTCTGCAAGGCCCCGGGGGGCACGGCAGCCTGCTTCCTGGGGCCTGGCCCTGCAAGGCGGGACACGCGGCTACAGGAACTGGTGAGAGCCACCCTGCCAAGGACAAAGGAGAAAGGGCCCAGACGCCGGCAGTGCTTGGAAGGTCTGGCCCGGCAGAGAAATACGAGCCGGATGATGGCCCTGGGGAGCGCCGCCCCCACATCCCTCCCAGCACGCAGCACGCTTTCTCATGGGACCAGCCAAGCCTCAGTCAGAGCGGAGGGGGGAGCCTGGAGCTGGTGATCCCAGGCAGGACCGGGCTGCCAGTGTTCTCCACAGATGACCGAGGCCACGGCCCCAGGTTTGACACGTGACGAAGAGGATCACTCTTCTGTCTCCCGACGCCCGACACCGCTTTTATGCAGAGAAAGTCCTCCCCCAGCACCCGAGTCCTAATGCAACAATGCCTTTTTTATTTAGGTGCCCAGACAATTAAAACTACACAGACTGATACACATACACACGGAAACGGCCTCACAGCCAAACTGACTCCATGTGAATTAACTTGATTTTTCTTCCACAGGGAGAGCACTGGACCCTTTCAGCAAATCTCAAGTATCACACTGAAGTCTTAAGCCTGCCTGAGGCTTCTTCTGGTGTACGACGTGGCACCCTGCGTCAGCCAGGGAATGCGTTTTTTTGACTTCACAGTTTAGGGGGCTTTCTACTGAAAAACAGTGACTGTACTGGGGGGACAGCCTTCTAAAGACGCGGTTAACCTAAAACGAGCATACCGGGGTGGGCCCCAATCCAACACGGCTGCTGTCCTTATAAGAGATTAGGACACAGACACACACCTAGGGACAGCCGTGTGACGGACGGCACAGGGGAGACGCCACTTACAACCAAGGAGACCTCAGAAGACAGTGACCAGATGGTCCCGTGATCTTGGACTTCCAGCCTCCAGAGCCGTGAGCCAAGAATTCCCTGCTGCTGAAGCCACCCCGTCTGCAGAGCTCCAGGACCCTCAGAAACTAGCACAGAAGGGCCATCACTCTTTGTCAGGACTCGGTCGGTGCCACCTCACCTTGCTTGTCTTCAGCTTGACCTTAGAGTCATTTTGTCAGGTTGCCCGCGGCTCTGAAACCCACCTGGACTCTTCCCTGGAGACAAAGGGTCTAGGTGCCTCTCCACTTTCTGCTCTAGTTTTCTATGTGTTTTCAACTTTTCCAGAATAAACACGTCTGGCTTACTCGGTCTAAGAGAAATACTGACATTTTTCCCTCAGGAAGAAAGATACGGAATTCGATTGTAAGTGGCAGGCTGAGTACACGCAGCTCCTCGCCTCTCCGCCGAGCCCCGCGGAAACTAGCGAGTGAGGCACACAGAGGAATAGCGCCGTCCGTCATCCCGGGAAACGGAGGAGAGCCGTCAGAGGGTAAAAGGTCTCAACACAGTTACGGAAGAGAACGGGGATGAAAAGTGTGTTCACGGGTAAAACAGCAGAGGAAACCTTGGGCTAGACAGAGGGGGTCCCGGGCTGCTCTGCCCACTAGGACCCCACACAGGCTCCATTCAATGTTGGCACATCCAGGGAGGATGGGGGTGGAAAGTAGGGTGGAAAGCCACAGGGGTGACTAAATTCTGTAAGTGGGACACCTCCTCCAGGCAGGCCTCCCCCCTGTGTCTCCAAGCTGAGTAAAAGGCAAAACTTGCTATTTGTGCCTCATCAAAACTCAACTCTCCTCTGAGGAACTTGACTGAACCCTTGAGAGAAATGACAGGGGTCCAAGTGTGGCTGTCAGTGCTCACATCCCAAGAGACAATGGATGTGGGGCAGACACTGTGTAACCACAGCGACCCAAGTCACATACTGAGAAAGGGATGTAGGAAGTCTGAAGGAGCTAGCCACAACGGGATTAACGAGTAAATAAAATAAAAGAAGCTCCTACCGGCCCGAGCCCAGGCATTGTCCTCTGTGGCTTGCCACCAGACGCAATGGCAACCAGCATGGACAGAAAGTTAGAAGACGTATAAATTAACTCGATCTGCACCTTCCCAACAGAAAGCACTGCTGTCCGTGTTAACTCAAAAAGCGGACACAGGGGTTGCAGAAAGAATTCTAGAAATAAGCCCCAGGAGAACTAAAAGCAGACACAGCTGGGCATGGCTGGTGTTGGGGCAGAAGGCGCCCACCTTTCTGCGACAGTCATCTATTGTGTCCCCTGTCACTTTCTCTGTACGCACATACAATTGTGGGAGTGAGTACACTTTGCCCAAACTCAAAGCTAGCCCAGCCGGGAGGGCAGCCCTGAATAAGGTGTCAGGAAACTACGTGTGGGGTGAGGGGTGGCAGCGGGATCCAGACAAGAAGGCGCTGCACCAGTGGGACAGATGCTGCCGTTCGAAAAACAACACAGACCTTTCCACCCAGAGGGCTGCACGTGGCTGCTTGGCCAGGGACTGTCCCAGCCTCGCCTGCTCCAGCTGTGGCCACGTGACAAGGCCTGGCCGTGGACCACGGGCACAAGCACTGCCTCTCACTTGGAAGCCAACACTGCTATCTTGCCTCCCACCAGCAAGGAGCAGGGGACCCCAAGGACCCCCAGGGTGTGGCAGAGTTCTGAGGAGCAGGGACTCCGAGGCCCCCCAGGTGTGGAAGACTCCTGAGAGGGAAGGGACCTGGCCCCCAAGTCCCCAGCTGGAGAGGTGCCTGCGAACACGAGCACGCACACGGGCCTGAGCAGGGAACCTTCCCTTAGTGTAGGCATCACCGCTGGGCTTGCCCACAGTGGCCGCCGCAAACACCAACAGTGGCACAGGTGTGTGGGCTGACCATTCAGACCGCTGGGAACCTCTCCCCATCCCAGAGTCGAAACAGACTGCACAGCTCCCCTGGGTGTGGGCTGAGCTCGTGGGAGCAGGGGGGTGAGTCATGGGGGACATGGGGCAAGGACCGCTGGTGACAGAGCGGCTGCCGCGAGCACCCAGCTCAGCGAGAGCACACGTCCAGTGGATTATATAGATCTTCTTGACAGTGACTCTGACCTCCCATAGGCACCGGCAGCTGCTCCACAGCAGGAGACGCTGATGACCTTGTTCTAATTTCCATTTATATTTATTCTAAATTGGACACCTCAGAGACTGTTTAGACAGAGAGGGAAACTCACTAAGTAACGCTGAGGGCTGGGCCTCCTCCTGGCTGGGAGCCAGCCGCAGCGACGAGAGGCTCAGGACCCCTGGGCGGCGTCCCAGGTTGGCCATCAGCTCAGTCTACAGAGGGAGACAAGTGGCCACATCTGCCCGAGAGTCCACTCCTACCGGTGACCACCCATCAGGGGCACACCCTGAGGGAGCCCGGTGACAGCAGCGTCGTGGGCGGAGAGCGCTTCCTTGGGCACCCCGCTGAGTCAGACTACCCTTCCCTTCCTGTGCCATCGCTGAGACCAGAAATGATCCCTCCAGTTCTCCGGAAACCCACACCTGAACCAAATTGGGCTGTGCCGGCCACCAGGGCTGGAGAGTAGCCAGGGGGTCCCACCTTTGAGCGTCTCTGGGTCAGGCTGGAAGATGAAGAGTTGCCTTGGGCCACACATTAAATACACTATGACACGTTATCACAAAAATATCTCATCGTGTTTCAGGTAAATCTACGATTTTGTGCTGGGCAGCAATCAGAGCCATCCTGGGCCCCATGAGGCCTGCGGGCCGCAGGTTGGACACCCCGGTTCTAGTTGCAGGCCAGCTTCAGGTCTGGCTGGGTTCAGCACGTGCACAATGTCCTCAACACGCACCGTCACCGATGTCCTTCACCTGGTGGGTGGACAAGCACACGGCGGTACATCCATGAACAGAACACTGCTCAGCAGTGAAGAAATGACAGACGTCCACAGCCACGTGGATAAACCTCAGCTATGCCATGCTGGTTGAAAGAAGGCAAACCTGGATGAGTCCACGTATGTGACATCCCAGAGAAACCAAAATCGGAGAGACGGGGAGCAGATAGGGGACTGCCAGGGACTAGGGGCAGCCAAGGGTTTGATCACAAATACTAGAACCAAAGATTCCAAGGGGGGCGGTGACACCCCCAACTGTCGTGCAGGCCACACGACCCTGGTCACCAGCATTCAAGGAGCCACACGCCAAAAGGAGTGCACTGCAGCGCAAGTAAATTTTGTGAGCTTCTGTCAGGACGCGTTTTCACCCCACGCTCAGCTCACTCTCCTCAGTGGGGCTGGCCTCTCTCCCGTCCCCACGCCGCGGCAACGTTCCCGTCACCAAGACTCATGGCTTCCTTCCTTCAAATCCAACAAGTACTCCGAGGGTCTCTTTCCCAAAGGTGCAGGGAAAAGGCTCTGTGTGTGTCTTCACAGTCTCTCATGAGTCACATGCCCACCCCTGAACCAGTCACCGTGGCCAGGGGAACAGCCTGTGCTGATTGGCTCAGCCACCATAGTGCCTGCCCGTTCCAGCTGCTTCACACAGCACTGAGAGAGAGAGAGCGTGTTACCCTCTGTGGGACTATCATCAATATCACTACACAATTATATAACTGTATAGGCAATGTCATTACGTCCATTTGATAGATCAAAAATCAAAGGCACAGAGATGTCAAGATACATGCCCAAGGTCACACAGCATGTCAGGGCTGGAACCAGGACTGGCCTCCGGAGTCCAGCCTCTGACCACCGCTCTCCGCTGGCTCCTGACCTGTAACGCTTCTGCCCATTGTCCTGTGTGTGGTCGCATGGTGATGGCCACCCCAGACGCCGTCACCTCCTTCACCAGAGTGAAGAAGGGCTCCAGGACAGCTCCCAGCTGATATTCAGACCAGCAGCTGCAGAACACAACCCGCTGAGGACGCAGGGAGGATGCCAGGAACCCCATGGCCAGCAGCTGAGGGGACACCTGTCCCTTTTCTCCCCAGTTTCACGCAGAGCTGTTTGGGTGGGGCAGAGTGCACCCGAGGACAAAGGGAAACAGAGGGCAGGCGGCATTCTGGGAGGTGGAGACAGATCCCTGGAGGCCCTGCGGTATGAGGACCTGACCCAGCCTGGGACACGCTGTCTAGGCACTGGGCTCACCCCCAGCTGCCCCCTGACCCCAGTCCCCTCTGGTTGCCTCTGCAGAATGGTGGCCTCGGGTGCAGCAGCACTGCCACCTAGTGGCCAAGGTCATCATCACTGCGTGAGAAGCCTGTGGTTTGTTGGGTGGGGGGTAGGCAATTTATGGAGATCTGGGGACTTGAACTCAAACACACCGCTGCTGCTTTTGACAGGAACCATTGGGCTGAGCATGACTTCATGCGGCCAGATTCTTCATGGCAAGAAACAGAAAGCCACCTGGGGTCCAGTGTCACCTCCCACAGACCTCAGCCCGGGCAGTGGAGGGCGGTGGGGGAAGCACCCACCACAACCAGCTTCCCCACACTCTGGAAGGACATGACAGTGCACACATAGGAAGGACACACAGCGGGCCCGCCCCCGGGGCCTGGAGGAACACCCTGAGCTCCCAAAGCCCCCAGTCCTGAGCAGTGAGCCCCAGGCTGCCCACCCGCAGCCCCCCAAGGCTGCAGAGCCTCGTCCTGCCCCCAGCCCGGGCCACCCTGAGAAACCTCCGAACAGGGGAGAGGCGGTTTTGGCCAGAACCACTCACTCCTTCCAGGCAAACTCTGGAGGTCCTGTGGATAGGCTTCCCCTCCCCGTCCTCCCTGTGTCCTCTCCGGGAGACTCCCCCCACGTCCGATGGGAAACTGTCCCATTCTTCCCTCACAGAGACCACCCGGGCGCAGAGGGGCCAAGGAGCAGACTGAAAAAAGCCAGTCATAACAGGGACAAATTAGCCTGTGTGGTGACAGAGAGAGATGTGGTGACAGAGCCACCCAGCTCTGCAATGTCTGCTAGGGACTGTCCGCATGGAAGTAACCAGCCAGGGTCCCTGGCCCTACCCAGGCACCCCGCTTCCTCAAAGCCCCCTGTCCCAAGGCTGGGAGCAGCCTGGGCGGGAGAATCAGCTGCCCCTGGGCCAGTGGGTCATCAGGGTGAGGGTCGCAGCCCTGAGGGACGTGGGGCTTCAGGGAGAGAGACCAGACGGTATCCACCTCCCTGCGTTCTGCGGGTGTCATAGGATGGGGCAGGCACACCCACTTGTCTCAGCCCCACAGGCCGCCGTGACAGAACACCACAGACAGAGTGGCTCGGACACCCAAAATGAGCTTCTTCATCGATCTTGGGGCTGAGGAGTCCAAGATCAAGGTGTGGCCGACTGAATACCCGGTGAGAGCCCTCTTTCTCACTTGCAGGTGTCCGGCTTCTCCCTGTGTCCTCCCGTGGCAGAGAGAGGAGGCCGGGGACCAGGAGGGGCAGTGCAGCTGCAGTGGGTGTGGGGGGAGGGGGAGACAGACAACCAGGAGGCTGGAGAGGAAGGGAGACCCAGGGCACGCAGGGCCAGGTGGAGGCCACTTGGCGGTGTCTGGCCTCCACCCTGGGGAGAGCAGGAAGCCACTAAAGTGGCTCACATCACGGGAATGTGGCACCATCGGTGTGTTTTGGTAAGCCATCGCCCGGGGATGATGGAGAGCGGACTGGAGGCAGAAATGATCAGGACAGAGAATGGTCCGCACCGTGGAGGCCGGTGCCCTGGTCGTGCGCCCGGCCACAGACAACCCCTGCCCGCGGGCCCTGTGCTGGTCATTCTGCAGAGCAGGCCAGGACCGGGGCTCAAGGACCTCCGGTGCCCAAATCAAGTTCTCACCCAGGCAGCTGCTTCAAAGGCAGCCCAAAGCAGCACATCCGCACCACGGACGGCCCGCGGCCTTGCACACCTGGCCAACTGGCGCCCGACCTCTGCTACCCTGGATCACAAGCACCCTGGGCTACCGAAGCCCCCACAGCAGCTGCCGCCCCTCAGAGCTCCCCAGCTCACAGACTCCCAGCATGCTGCGAGGGGACGCCACCTGAGCCATGAGCCCCCACCTCCGTCCGTTCTTCCCTGGGAGTCTCTCCTCTCTTCCCACTCAGTGGGGGCCCCTGCATCTAGGTCACCTACTATGAGGGGCTTCCCCCCCACCCACAGCAAAGTGCTGCCCAAATAAAGCTCACGGCCCCTGCCATCTCCAGCAGACATCTTTGTCTGATCGGCATCCTCCAACTCCCTACAGCCTGTGTGCGGACGGGGTCCCCAGGACGGAGAGGTGACGCAGGAGAGGAGAGCACTCGGAAATTACACTGGTGGGATGGCGGGGAAGGGCGTTGAGAGAAAGGAATTGAGAGTTTTGTTGGGCTCGGACTTGGGTGAAGGGTGGGCAGTCTCTGAGGAGATGGGGAGGGTGGCACTGGGGCAAGATACTGCGGTCTGCTTGGGCGTGTTGGGTGTGAGGCCCATGTGGGCCCCCCAAGGGGACATGCCCAGGCACTCATGCATTAGATGCTGAAGCCCCAGAGAGAACTTGAAGTGAGAGAGAGAGGTTTCGGGCCTCATCAGATGGGAGGCAGTGACTGAAGTCATTGGAATAAGTGGCCCAAAAAGAAACCTGTGGAGTGGAAAAAGAGGTCCCAACGTGTAGGGGGCTAGGGATGACCAGGAGCCTGCAGAGAAGGGTAGAAGGCCACCCAGGCTCAGGGGAGAAGCCAGTGGAGTTCTGGAGGCACTTCTGGGAGGGAGGGGCCCGAGTCTGAGCTGCTGCTGTGCCCTCCGCGGGCAGAGTCGCAGAAGCGGCCACTAGAGGCACATCAATGGCGGTGAGGAGCGAGCAGCATGCAAGGAAGGGAAGCAGGGAGCACAGACGACCTTTCGGGAGGTGTGGCTGCAAAGGAAAGATCTGAATAGGAGGTAGGGGACCCGCCACCTCAGTCTGGTCCCAAATCCTCTCCTGGAGGCTCCAACCCACCCCCTTCTAATGTCCCCTGTGGAGCACAGAGCTGGTGTCCCTAGGAGATCCTCCACTGAGTGGTCCCTGCAGAACTGAGCTGAGACCAGGACACCAAATCTTCAGCTTTACTCAGATCCCCCCAGTCCCCCATCCCTGCCACCCCCTTCAAACAGCATCGAGCTGATGTTTACCACCTGGGTTGCTATGACGACGGAATGTCAGCGCGTGCTCCATTTTGAGCTCATACCATCTTCACTGAAAGCAGGTCAATGAGGAGGGCGGGTAGCTTTTTCAGCAGAATGTGAAATGCCGAAATAGAGACTGTTGAGCTCCAGACCTGCCAGGAAAGGAACAAGGACTTCTCCCCAAAAGCGATGAGCAGATCGCAGCCTGTCTTCCCCAGTGCCAAGGCTAGACCAAGCTGTGGGACAGTTAGGAGTCTGTTTCTTATGAGGAGGCCCTTGTTGGGGGCCTCCTCGGCATCTCTTCCTCTCCCCTCCCTTCAGGAAGGACGTTGGTGATTTGGTCACAAACGGGCACTGAGGACGCCGGAGAGACAGAAAACCTCTGGGTGGGCGCAGAGGCTCATCAGAGAGACGGCGCCACCTCCCAGGAACAGGGTGCTGTGAGGATGAGGGCCTCGGGTCAGCGGGGGTGTCGCTGCGCCTGCAGGGAGCTCCGGGCCGCAGCAGTCAGAGCCGTGGACAGCCCCCGGTACCCCCAGGCCCTCAGAGACATGGTCTGAGCCGCGGGGTCACCGCAGTTCCTGTGTACACAGGACTCACGCCACCAGGTGCACGAAAGACGGATCCACAGCCCCCACGCGGCTCCCTGACTTCATATAAAACAGAAAGTCCCACCAGAAGATGGGACGCCGAGAAGTTCCAGCTGAAAAAATAGAAACAAAGACCAGAAAGGTCCTTAAAAAACAACCAGGAACCAAAAAGGACAGGGAAAGCGTCCTAGGAGTCCACACCGTCTCCGCATCACCCAAACGAGCCAGCTTCGGATCGGACAACGGAGGCTCCGTGTGGCGGGTTCTTTGCAAAAATGTCAACTCTCTGATCAATGACTTTCCGGATGCCCCCATCCCAGCGTTCAAATGACAACACCTCAAACGTTTAATGAATAGCTCCACTGACAGACAGATTACGACATTCTAATCATCTCCCCAACATGCCCCTTCTCCTCGCCAGGAGGGTCCAGGCGGGTCCAAGACAAGCTGAAAAGCCGCTCCAGTTCCCACAGAGCGGGCGCTGGTAACTTCATCCCCCTGCGGCCTGGTGCGAAACCACTTCTCACACCGCCACGCACTCAACGGTGCACGGAGACGCTCAGGTTCTGATGAGAATTCAAAAGCCTTCTTGTCGGCTGGGATGTCGGGCCCTTCCCGGGGTTCCGGGCGCTTGTGTCTTCACCTTCCCCATGTGTGCCCGGGACATGAATGGGTACGCCACTGGCGGCTGCGTCCTGAGAAGCCTTTGCGTGACTTCTTCAACCTGCAAAAACCTGAACTGTGACGGGGCTGGCGCCTCAGACTCCCACGTCTTCCCTTGTCACCAGCTGTCTCAGCGGAAAGGACCCCGACTTGCTCTCTGAGTTGTATTTCCGGCAGCTGACGGTCTATGGCAACAAGTCCAGGGCAGGAACGAGGCCCCAGGAGTTTTGTATGCACCCCACGAAAGTCGGGGGGAGGGTTTCCCCAACACTGGGGGATTCCACATGTGACCTCTTTGGTTAACAAATACCCAAAGACCGGGCTTTTACACAACCCGATGCAGTTTGGTGACCCTGCGAGGACACGGTCACATTTGTCACTCACTCCATGGGGTAAAACTTGATCATTTGGCAAAGGCACCCAGAAGTGCTCCACACATGCCCTTCAATTGATTCCACGTCTGAGAATCCCCCCAGGACTGGCCTAGCACACAGGTGGACCGCCCACACTCAAGACCCCTCTCGGAAGCAGACGCTGCGCTCGCCAACACACCCCACCCAGTGTCCGTGAGCACTTTGCATGGGTGCTCACTTCACACTCACGCCATCTGTGTGTGGGGGGGAGGTGGGGGTGCTGCCTTCAGCTCCTCCAAAAGACGAGGGGGCCGATGTGAAGCGGACGCGGGCTGCCACCTGCACCGACACGGACCTTAGGGCATTGTGCCACGTCAGATGGGAAGGAACAGGAACCATGTGATCCCACGCACATGTGCGGTATGACACAGACAGCCACAAAGAAACAAAGTCACAGACAACAGTGCATTGGTCACCAGAGCAAAGGCGGGGGGGGGGGGGGGGGGGGGGGGGGGGCGAGGAGGGTAAAGGGGTCCAATACACGGTGACGGAAGGAGACCTGACTCCGGGCGGCGAGCACGTGACGCAGTGTACAGACGGTGCACCAAGGGACGGTGCGTGGAAACTACGCAGAAAATGACTAACTGATGCCACCTCCATACATTTTTCTTGAAAAGAGAAGGAGGCCCGGTGAGGTTCGGTCCCTTGGCCCAAGCACTTGTGTCATGGCCGCAGCCCAGTGGCTGTCCACAGAGAGGCGGCAGCCATCAGCCGCGGGCCAGCCATACGACAGACCTGAAAGGTCAGGCAGCGCAGGAAAGAATGCAGCTCTTCATGAGAGGGGACCTGCGAAGCACACCGTGGGCCCAGTGACTAGTCTGCGGCCAACCAGCCTCTGTGGGTCACCAGCCAAGGGAGCAAAGCACAGCGTGCTGTGCGTGGAAAGGTGTATTTACACGCCCCGCACGCATGGAGCGCCCCTGAACACACTGAGGACAAGCTCATGATGTTGGGGGCTTGCGCCAGAGGAAACCACTCGGCCGCGGGCAGGGCTGTCTCAGTGTAATTTCCATAACCACTTCTTCCATCACAGTCATTTGTGCACTTTTTGAAATCCGAGCCCGTGAGCACATCTGTCTCCGGCTACTTCAGCAGCTTCGCTGAGATGTGCGCCACAGACCACAGACACCCCAGTTTAGGGGCCGCGGGGTGTGAGCCCGCACAGCTGTGCGAGCAGCACCACAGCCCACTCTCGGAGCCCCGCTGTCCCCCATAGGTCGCCTGTGCCCGTCAGCACGCCGTGCCAGGCCCACCCCCAGCCCAGCCATCACCGAGCTGCCGCCTGCCTCTACAGTTCTGCCCATTCTAGAGGTTCGCGGACACAGGGAGGCAAACAGAGACGTCTGTGGCTGGCTGCTTGCACTCGGCATGGTGGCTGGACCGTCCCCACGGTGTTGCCCGTGTCTGATTCATTCCTGTTATTCCTTCATATGAGGCCTGCCCAGGAAAAGTCCAGCCACTGCTAATGTAAGAACAGTGTGTGTGACACGGATGTCACCTGGCCACCAAGGAGAGCGGGCTGGGATGCGTTGAGTGAGCACGTGCACTGTGTGGCCGTCACATTCAAAATGCGTGAGCGAGCAGAGCAACGAATCTGCACCCAATTTTGCGTGAAGCTTGAACATTCCTCCACAGAAACCAGTCAGAGGACTCCGAAGGCTTTCAGGGACAACGCAGTGAGGGCAGCAGAAGCGAGAGTGCGGCACAAACGCTGCGGAGATGGTCGAGAGTCTGTTGGAAGTGACCCACGTTCTGGAAGGCCTGCCACAAGCAGGGCACCTGAGACTGCTGAACGGGGGCGGGCTGCAGTCAACACAGATCGGAGAACTGAGTGAGGTCCCAAGGTGCCTACTTAGAAGGGGACTGAGGCGTCACTGTCCTCTGGACAATGCCTCTTGTGTCTTCTTCAATAAATGTCTCTATTTTTCACAGTGCACGGCTGGATACTTTCTGGACACGCCGTCGTGTGCACGCACCTGCTAGTTGATGGACAGCTGAACTGTCCCCAATTTGGGGCAACGATGAATAAAGCCATTAGGGACATTTGTAACCAAGTCTTCCCTTCCTTTCAGGTAGACTCCCAAGAATGCAATGAAGGTTGAGGCTTGCTTTTTAAGGAACTGGCTCCCAGACCCCGGCACCATTCTACACCCCCGCCAGCACTGTGAGCACCTGCTGGTCTCCCCACGCCCTCACCCGCCCGGGACATCACCCCTCTCTGTCCTTTCCCTGCCCCACGGTCGGGCAGTGGCATCTCACTGGGACCTTACTGTGCGTTTTCTGACAACGAATGGTGCTTGGGGATCTCTTCTGTCCTCAAAAAATTAAATGTGAGCCTTTGAATCCATAACCAACCTACAGACACTGAGAAATCTCACCTAAAATCAGGACCTCTGGCTTCTCCCCCTCAAATCAGAAAAGTCTGCTTTCCCAGAACTCCCGGTCTCTCCTTTTTCCGACTCAGACAGGCAGAGCAACGCCAACAGCGTGACCGTCAGTCACGGCTGCCGTGGGGGCCGGGGCCGCACCCTTTAATCCAACGTGCCGCTGGTCCTCACGTCGGTGCTGTGGACATCCCCCAAGCACGAAAAAGTAACAAACGAACCCGGGTGAGGCTCTGCCACCGAACCAGCCTGCGGAAGGTTTGCTCACAGCAGCTTCAGGGTTTGGAGCTTCCCAAGTCCCCGGATCCCCAAGCCGACGGAAAGCCTAACCCCAGAAAGCCGTGCCCCTCATCTCACCGTGGGGCAAGAACGGGTTCAGGGTCCGTTTCAATGGATTCGCTTCCACTTGAAGACGCGGAGCTCAGCCCCACTCTCGGAGCCTACCCTGGACTTACGGGCAGGAAGGAAAGCACGCCTGAGCCCACCACGGAGCGCACACACCTGCCCCTTTCCCGGCCCAGCCACTCGGCAGTCCCACGGGGACCCCTCAGTCCCCTCCCACGCAACAGGCGGGCTTCTCGAACTAATAAAAGCTGACTGTGTCAAAGCCTCCTGGCAAACCTTATTAAAGCAGCCCCCCTCCCTGGACCCAGATTATTACTGCCACCTTTATGGTAGAATAAAAATTAATTTTCTCAGCCATAATAAGAACGATAAGAATGAATCACTTGGGAGCAAATAAAGATTACAATTAACTCCAACAGAATAAATCTAAATTTCACGCCAGCCAGCAATTTCTCTGCTCCAATGGACCCCTCTCCGGTGCCCGTGTGAATGAGGCCCCAGGGCAGACCCCTTGCCAGCTGGGCCACGGCTGATGTGGCTCCGGCGAAGGGTCCCAGGAGGAGGGCCAGGAGCCGAGCCGAGGCCCCAGAGTCCGGAGACTGAGTTCAGGGCTCAGAGACATTACAAAGGGGAGCCTGGCCCTCGTGGGAAACCGTGACTCAGGCACTCATTCCACCACTGGGCCAGCCCTGCCTCCTGGTCACTGCACTTGGGTTTTCCTTTGGGAGCCGCCACCTCCCTCAGTCCCCGGTTCAGGCAGACCCCACTCTCACGTCCAGGAATGCGTACTTGGCCCAGGCCCGGCCACTCAGAGACCCGGGGCAGGCCCGCAGGAGTGAGGCTCAGGGTTCCTGTGGGAAGTGTTTGGTGAAAGCTCTTTCTCCCTCCGGGCTTGGTGGAGAGGCCATCACATCCCCATGTGGATGCACAGAATCAAACCAATCCTCAGGGGAGATTCAAGACAAGAAGAGATACTGGGTCCTGACCTGGCTGGTGTGTGGCTCAGTGGATTGGGCATCGTCCTACAAACTGAAAGGCTACAGGTTTAATTCCTGGTCAGGGCACAGGCCTGGGTTGCAGGCCAGGTCCCCAGTAGGGGCGTGTAAGAGGCAAACACACAGTGATGTTTCTCTCTTTCTCCTTCCCTTCCCCTCTAAAAATAAATAAATAAAATCTTTAAAAAAGAAAAAAAAAAGAAACCAAAAATGCCCTTGCTGATGCGGTCATGTCCTCGCATTTCATAGAAAAGTGGACCCATTGGCATGCTGGGCCCTCTGTAACAGTAAAGGGGTGTCTGCTTCCTCAGGGGCTGGCAGAACCAGGGTTTCATCTATGAGAACATAACACCCCAGGACCCAGGTCCGACTGTGCGCCCCGACGCACGCTGTCTCATTTAGGGGGCTTGAGCATCCTCGGACTTTGGTGTTTGTGGGGGGTCCTGGGACCCATCCCTCAAGATACCAAGAGAAAGAGAGGTTTTGGGGAGTCAAAAGTTTTATGTGGATTTTCGCCCATATTCGGAGTTGGTCCCCCTGACCCCACGCTATTCAAGGGTCAAGTGTATTCACAGGGACTACATTCTCCCCAGTCTACAGTGGAGGAAACTGACACCCAGAGAGGACCTGGCTCTTAGCCAAAGTCACAGGGACCAACCAGCCTCCTCAGCCAGGTTGTCTAACCACTGCACTGCCCTACCCCTCTGGGAGACCCAGGTCACACTGATGGCCTCAGGGACACTCGGGACCCTACAGGGACCGTGCTGGGAGGACTCCCAGTCCAGAACACTTCGGACTGGTTTTTCTTAGCTCTACAAACTCTTGTTCAAACAAAATATTTTAAATGCATCTTATGATACTTAAGATTTAAAGAGGCTGTTTGATACAACGAATGCACGCGTACCTCCCGGCGCCCAGCTGAAGAAAACAGTTATTGTGAATACAGTGGAGGGGCCCCCGGCTCCCTCCCTGACCAGGTTCCCTTCCTGGACCCGGGGTTCCGGAACTCGGGGTCCGTCATGGTTGCGTCCATTTTGACTTCCACTACAGCATGTAGTGCCGACCTCTGCTACGCCATCTGGTACCGTTTCTAGGATCTTAGACTTCCTGTGAACAGAGTGACATTCCATCCCTCTGCGCTCGCATCTTCCCCGCGGCATCCTGTTTGTGAAACCCGCGTCCATCCAGCCCGCACTCCGCGGTGCCAGAGCGGTGCATTGTATGGAAATACCATATGGACCCTCTCCTGCTGGAGCACTGGGCGGGGTCCAAGTTTCTGCTGTGTTTTAGGAAACAATGCTCGCGCGCATCTCCTTGTGTGCGTGAGCACTTCCGCGTACCTAGGAGTGGGTTTCTGAGCCGCTTCAGGGAAGCCCAGATGAGGAACACCGGGGAGAGACCCGCTCAGAGCCCCCAGGCAGCCGGGAGGCCCACCCACGCCCCCTGGTGGCCGCAGCGGGGATCTGCCAGCACCTGCACGTAAGGTAAACAGCAAGACCAGGTCTGAAAATCAGCGCCTCGCTCCCAGCCGAAGACGAAGCAGGGACAGGAGGCTGGAAGAGAACGTTGCCCAGGTCTTGGGTCTGTCCTGCTGGCAACCCTGGGGAACATGCTGCCTGGGGCTTTTACGCATCGACTCCCTATGGCAGGCAGATGCTCTGAGGCGATGGAAAGCCCTGCTTGAATCTGAGCGACAAGATTTGGTATTCAATCAGCGTTCACTCTGTTCTAGGTGCTCTTCCAAATAAGCACCTGCCATGTATTAGCCCATTGCTATCCTCCCTACAAGGTAGGTCCCCCAGAAAGTGCCACCAGATGGGGACGCAGAGGCCCAAGGGTGCCATCAATTGCTTGAGGCCCCAGGACCTGTGGAGGTGGAGCCCTAACTTGAGCCCTGGTGGCCTCTTCCCGCCTTTACCAGCCTCAGAGAGGCGCTGGGTGTGGAAGGGGCTCTGGGACTCACTGCTGAGAAGAATTCCCCAAGTGACTGGAAGGCAGGAGCCGTGAACCCCAGGCTGAGCTGGACAGGCAGACGGCACAGAGCACAACAAGCAGGCGGGGCGCAGGGAGGGGCCTGGCAGGGAGCCTGCTGCTCGAGCTCAGTACCACACATGCAGACACACACCGTCCCGGCACAGCGTCCCCACCACGACGTTTGACCGTGCTGCTCCTCTGTGGCCCTAATCTCGTCCTCTGTGTGTGTGCCTGCCTGGGCTCCGCCCCTGGGCAGCCCCAGAAGGACATCTTCCTCAGAGAGACAGCAGAGCCCAGAGCAGGGTGCCGAGTCACCCGACCCATGGAACGGCCCCAACCCCTCCTGCACGTCCAGCGCCCACCACGTCCCTGCGGGCTCGGTCACGTCCCCTGGTCCAGCCAGCGGCACAGGCCCCCCAAGCAGCCGCGAGGCCAAGGGCAGCTGCTCTGCACACAGAAGGTGCCGGCTCCAGTCTGTGAAAGAACAGTCAGGCAGTCTGATCATTAGCGCTGGAGAAAGAGAGGTCCGACTGGACTCGTAACCCCTAGGACTGAGCTGCGAAGTGACAACAGCCTCTGGCAATGTCACTAATTTGGGCAGGAAGAAAAGATCTTTGTGCCTCTCTGTGCCTCTCTCGCCAGGGTTCATGACCTCGCGCTGTTTCCAGCTTAAAGGATTTGCAGGTTCGGGGCCTTGCTGGCTCAGCCTTGCTGGCAGAAGTGGCTGGGTCCCCCCGCCCCCCCGCACCCCACACCCACGCTCCCCCTCCCGCCGGCCTGGGTGCAGGGGGCACCTACTCCTGAGAGCAAGACGCCCCAGGAAGTGCAGGCAGCCCTGCGCACCTCTGGGCGGCAGTGTCAGGTTGTCTGGTGTCACCTGTCCCATGGTTCCCACCTCACCCCCAGGGCAGAAGGCAGGGGCTACTCCCCCATCTCCCCTCTGCCTCCCCCACCCCACCCCCCATCTAGAGCTGATACCAAACTTCAGCAAAACCAAAGACTCCAGAGGAGCCACCGCTCCTCCTTCATGTCTAAATGTCCACGTCCCAGAAAAGCACAGCCTTGTTCATGGGCTCGGACAGCCACGTCCAGGCTGGTTCCCAGAGGACTGGAGGCTGGGACAGCTGCTGCACCCCCAAGCTGGACCCACACTCTCTGAGACACAGAGCAACGTTGAGTCCTGCCCCTCCACACCCCACGTGCCCGGGCAGAGTTTCCTGCACAGGATCGCACACGGGCCGTCCGGGCAGGAGCTGGGTGCTGAGGCCAGATGCGTGGGCCTGGGCACTTTGCGGGCCTGGTATCAAATGAGAACTCAGGAGCCGTTGCTCAAAAATCATTAAGAATTTCAAGACAGACTCCAGCCTCAGCCGCTCACCCCCTGACAATGCCCACCTGCACCAAGCCCATCATCTCCGCCCACCCTCAGGAGGAAGCTCCTCTCCGCTGCCCAACCGGGCGCTGGGCGCAGCAGTGCTGGAAGGGACAGAGACACTGGCAGATGACGGCCTCAGCAGCCCGGCAGCCCTGCACCCCTGGACCTCAGTTATTTCCAGCCGCAGCTTGCAGACCAGTGCCATTTCAAGGGACAGGGACACAGCAGCCAAGTTCACTGGGGCTGTGGCTGCCACAGCGGGGGCAGCAGGCTCTGGGGCTGGAACCAGGACTAGGCTCGGGAGTCTCACTCTTGGCAGTGCCAGGAACCCCGCTGTGATGCGGCAGCTCTCCCCTGTGCCTTTCAGGCCTTTGCCCCCTGGGGCCAGGGGCTTTCTGACCTGAGGGGGCCCTTCTCGCCCTCTGCACCACGTGAGGGAGGTGTCACCACCTGCCATGTCTGCTCTGCCCTGGGCGCTCCTTTTCCTACACCTCCCCAGGCAGCCAGGGACAGTGGTTGGCTTGGGGTTTGACAGAGAAAAGACAAACAGACACTGTATTGATGACAAAAAATAGAATTTCAAAGCAGACAGGAAAGCTTTAAACAAAATGCAGGACCCCTCACATGTGGGCCACGCCCGGGCTGCCCGTGGCGGGCACGCAGTCCACACCAAAGGAGGGAGGGAGGGAAGAAGGGAAGTCAAGAAAAAGAGGAAAAGCAAATCAAAGGGGGAAGCAGAAAACAAACTGTCCTGTGCAGCGAACAACCCATGGCCGTGTGCGCCTGTGCGGAAGGGCGCAGAGGGGTGTGGAGGGGCGCGGAGGGGTGCGGGGGGTGGGGGGCGCGGAGGCCCGCACAACCGTAAACGTCAGAGCTGTCGGAGCCTCGCGGGGCTTCAGGGGCGTCCTGGCGGATCTGCGTGTTCTGACGCATCCACTCACGCCGACCCTCAGAGGCGGCCACTCTACTGCGTCCACTTTAGGGTGGGGAAACGGAGGCACAGGGAGGGCAGGGCCCTTGCCCCCAGTTTCCGCCTGGTCCAGGGTCAAGCCAGGGTTTGGGACCTCTGACTCCCAGCCCATGCTGCAGGTGCGAAGGGAGATCAGACAGTGTTGGTGTCCTGGGCGTGGGCAGTCCTGTAAAGGACCATGGGCAGCACCCAGTGGCCCACCTGGCAGGGGCACGGGCGGCGGCTGCCAGAGGAGGCTTGAAGGAAGATTCGCTGTCAGTTACAGTCATTGCACTGGGGACAACCCATACCAGACACCGCCCCCCCCACCCCCGCCACCATCCTGGGTCCACCCCGTAGCGGGGGCTGGACAAGACCATGGGAATGTACAGCTGGGGTGTCCCTCTGAATCCATATCTGAGTCTTGACAGATTGCCTGTCCTGGCAGCTATCTGAGAAAGCGCATTTTAGACACTTCTGGGGGGCGGCCCCCATGAAAGGCAACCGCCCCGTCCATCCACGGTGCCCTTGGTCAGGCCCGTGGCCCCAAGAGCTGAGGCCAAGCCCCCTGGGGCCGGTGGTGCTCAGCCTGGCGCCCTCCCAACGGTGCCCACACATCCTGCAGAGGCCCTCTGTGGCCACCCCAGGAACAGACTGCGCTGGGGTGGCCCTCTCCTTCTGGAGGCTGGCCCACTGCCAACCTTCAAACACAGAGCTCAGAACCCAGGCCCCTGGAGCGGTGGTCCATCCCTCATCTGTGCAGGAACGGGGCGGGTGAACCTGTAGTCGCTGCAGCCAGGGACGAGGAAGCGCTCCAAAGCCGGCAGGGACATGCCAAAGGACACACGAGGTGGCTCAAAGGAGGGCTTGAGTGATTCAGAGCATCCACGCAAGTGACTCAGGGACAGGGAGAAACAGGAACAGGGAGAGTCGCCAGGCTGGACTTCTGGCTGCTCTTTAAAAAAATAACAGGGGGATCGGGCAGCATCGGATTCACATCCTCCTGGGACAAGGGAGGGCTAGGGCCAGGCAGGCCTCACAGGCAGAGCACATGGTCTCTGCACTTTGCCACATTCCCCACCACGCCCTGTTACCGACCAGGGAGATGGCGCCTCACTTCTTCCCATCAGAGACCTGTCCTTTGGGTCAGAAACACCCTTCTCTTCTGGCATGCCCCTCACCTAGCCGTCCCAGGAACTCTCATCTGGCCTGACCAGCAAAAGGAGACACCTCTCCAGCTTCTCTGGGCTGCTTCTTGGGCAACTCCCAGCCAGGCAGGACACATCCAGTGCCTCGTGTCCTCCCCCAGCATCCCCACCCTCTGACCTGCCACCCTGTGTCCACGGTTTCGTGCAGAGGGACTGCAGCACAGCTCGTATGTTCCAAGGCCCGGTCTGGCCCTTGGCAGAGCAGACTGTGAAGAGAGCAGCAAGCGTGACAGGGTCCTGGCGGCTTCCAGGACAGCGCTGGGCTGGGTGGAGGGGAGACGCAGTCAGACTGGGCTGTGTGAAGCCAGAGCCAACCTGACTCACGCAGCCTGAGCACACGGGACGAAGGGACCTGCCTTCACTGTCGCCCTGCAAAGGCAGCACAGTCACATCCATCCCGATGCGTGTCCGCCCCAATCGACCTCGGTTTTAAACCGTCCTTCCTAGGCAGCCACTGCCACCCCTCATAACCCAGGATCATAAAGGTTCCCTGTGACTAATAAACAGAGATGCCCCCTGGGGCTGCGTGACGAGCAGGGAACATCCCCACACGGGAATCCCCTCCAGCTACAGGATTCTTCTGCACATGCCAACACTCACGCACGCACCTCTTGTCATGCTCAATGACACCTGAGAGCACGCAAACAGAGTCTCCTGCCGTCTTCCCCAAACCGCCCAGTGGGTGGCAGGAGGACTTCCACCCAGAAGGTCTTTTATGGGAGAGCCGGGATGCTCCAGACACAGGCAGGGGTAACCGACCAGTCTCAGACACCAGACGCGGCGACGGCCCCCTGGCGTGACACCCTAGTCCATCTTTGTGACGTCAGGCTCTGCCCTGAGTCAGAGACACATCCGAGACCGTTACTCAAACCAGCAAGCCCATCGGCAGACGGGGCACAGTGCCTCTCGCCGTTCAGTGAAAGCCAGAACCCCTGAGTGGGCATTGCGGAAGGACAGAGGTCAAAGTGTCTCTCTGCGTGGCTGGCCATTGTTTCCATGGAAACCAGACTGAGTGGCCACTAAGAGGCAGCCAGCAGCCCCACAGACTCTCCAGTCTGGGCGCTCTCAGACCGCCCAGGGAAGCCCTCCTCCTGGGTGGGGCAGGTCTGCTAGCCCAAGGCAGGGAGTCCGACCTCCACGCCTGGGTTCTAGCCCAAGCTCCCTGCTGACGGACCGCAGACTCATCTATACACTGGGAGGGACAAAGGGCATGGTGGGGAGTTGCAGAGACAGCCTTCCGATGCACCGAGCTGCCCACATGGCTCTAGAACACTCCACAGGCCTGTCTCTACCTTGGGCTACTCCAGCCATGCTTCTGCCCGCTGGCCCGTCGGGCTACATGCATGCATAGGGCCCAGGTGGGTGGCATTTCCCAAAGAAGGTCACAGCAGGATACTCACCCCAGTTCCCATCTTACAACAGACATAGACACATCGCCTGGACGGGGTCAGGGGTCAGTGCCCCACCCCTTGAGTCTGCACAGGCCTGTGACTGTAGTGGAAGGGACCCTGAGACCTGCCCAGTCCCCTCAGGGTGCTCAGTCGTGCATGTGGAAGTCAGGCAGCCTCGTGGAGGCGCTCTGGCCTGACCCCACAGAGGTCCCACCGACAGCCAGCTCTGAGCGCCAGGCCTGGGATGGAGCAAGCCTTGGAGAACTCCTTCCCATTGTCCCAGACGATGGTCCGTGACATAGCTATCACTGCCACAGCCTGCTCCCATTGTAGATCAGTGAGCAAAATGAGCATCACCTTGGTGTTAAGCTTCTATGTCTTGCAGTGACTTGTTAGACAGCCATAAATAATCAGAACGCAACCCTGAGAAACTTTAATTTTGAGCCCCATCCAAACTGCTCACCGTGAGTCTCTGGAGGGCTGCGCCGGGGGCAGCCCGTGCCCAGAAGGCACAGCCACCAGCCCCTCGATGAGGGGCTCTGGAAGGGAGGACAGCCTGACTGTGCCTGTGTACCATCCATGACCCAGAATGGAACTCGGTGATGACCAGGGCCACGGCCGGGTGCCCCCTGCTCAGACACAGCCCAGCACACGGGTGGCACTCGGACACCGTCAGGTGAGTGAGTGAGAACATCCACACCAAACAGCTCCAGCAGTCAAGGCCCCAGACTGCAGGAACTCCCGCCTTGGGGGGCACAGGCAACAGTAGTGACCACCCCAATGAACACGAACTGCCGCCATCCCCGTGAGAGGCAGGCCTTCCAACTCTCATGAGAACGACCACCAGGCAGGCGAGAAAGGGCAGATAAAGTGATGATGTTCTTTCCTCGGCTGTGTCTGCGTGTAGGAACCCCGCGGTGAAGCTATGAGGGTCAGTGCTGCCGCCAAGCGGGGAAGGTGGTTAAGACGGCAGCCGCATCCACTATCTGGGCAGCAAGCATGCCCTGGGCCCTCCCCTGGGGACGGGCGCCATCTGCGGTTGTACAAACTGGGAGACAGCCGGACCGTCCACCCGTGGGGCCGGGCCACAGATGCTGGGGCAGCCAAGCCCCAGCACAGCACGCAGCGACAGCAAGAACTGCAGGCGCCACCTACAAGCGGGCGCGGAACCATCTCCATGATGTACTTGTTGAGGGAAAACGAGAGCAAGCTGAAAAACAAATTTTGTGAAGGATAGCAGCTATTCTTTCAAATACCACATTTTTTTACAAGTACAGATATTTATACTGAACTGCACAGGAAAGGTCTGAAATCAAGGCCGCGTCTAATAACTGTGCCTACCTCTGAGGAGACGCGGGGAGAGGGCGGGGGTGGCGTGGACGCTGGCACTCGCTGTGGCGTTTTCATGTCCACACGGGCAAGTACTTGAGCAGAATGACAACGCTGCAGATGCGTATACGGCGCGTCTTTTTCGCGGGACACTGTTCCAAGTGCTTTTCACACACAATCCTTGTTGCCCAACCGCAGCCCCACCTTCCCGGGAGGACCCCAAGGCACGGAGAGGTCAAGAGGCCCCCCTAAATCAAAGAGAGTGACCACTGCCATGGACGGAACCATGTTAACGACATGAAAACCCCCAGGTTTGTAATACTGGCGCACACAGCCTTCCTGAGCCTACTCCACTCACCCACTCACTTGAAAGTAAGGCCTCTCGGGTGCTGGGAAGGAATCCCCGGCCTCGTGGAGCTGAAAGACAGTCCTCAGAATAGATGAAGGGTGCGCACAGTATGTCAGAGAGTACCAAATGCCACAAAGCAAAGCAGATAGGACGGGGGGTGAAGGATGCTGGCAGGAGAGGCATGGGGCAGTCACAGTGCCACCCGGATGGCCAGGGACCTTCTCAGAGCAGGGGCCACTGACATAAGTGCCGAGGAGGTGAGGGTGAGAGAAGGAAGAGGAACCAGCAGGTGCAAATGTCCTGAGACAGAGGCACGGTAAAGACAGCCCAGCCCAGCCAGCTGAACCATTCTCGGCGCCTTCTGCTCTGATTCCTGGCTTCGCCCAAGGGGCCCAGGGAGCCTTGGGCCCTGCAGACAGCCTGGTCCTGATTCTGTGACTCTTGGCACAGTGCCAAAGGATTGGTCTGAAAAGACACCTTGCAGGCAGCATGCCCATGTACTCGTCCATTCAGCAAGCCATGATGAGCACCTGCTAATGGCCAGGCTCTTTGTCAGGTGCTGGGGGGACAGCCAAACACAAAACCCACAAGGTTCCTGACCACACGGAGCAGACGCTCTGGTCGGGAGAGATGCATAACAAACCATGAGCTCAGCAAGTAAGTCATGGAGTTTGTTAGACGGGGTATGAGTCATGGGAAAGCAGGGCAGGGGCAGGAAGGACCAACATGTGGGGGTCAAGGGTCAGACTGTGCATCAATGTGAAGATGGAGGTTGCCGAAGGCCATTCGGGGGTGGCAGATCTGGAGGGAGGTGAGGATGTTGGCCAAACAGCTATCCGAGAAGAGGTGGGGCAGAGCTCGGAGGTGGGAGGGGCCCTGTGGGTTTGAGGAAAAGCAAGGAAGAGGGCCAGGGTCATGGGCAAGGCCTGGAGGCTGCCGTGAGGACTTGGGCTCCTGCCTGAGCTGGGCAAGGAGTCCTGCAGGTTACGGGCAGAAGGAGGCAATCTGGCTCAGGCTGTAGAAGGCGGGCTCCTACTGGGAGTGCTTGCTACAAAGTATACCGCAAACAGAAGAGCAACCAGCAAATGGAGTGCAGAGGAAGGATGATTGATACTCTACAAGAGGAGAAACACTAAAATCAGATAAAATGTTTAACTCAGACCAGAGAAGCAGGAGAAGAGTGGAAAGCCAAAACAAACAACAAACAAAAGCACCGAAGAGAAAACAGTAACAAAGCGGGCAGAGTGCAGAGCCATGGAGGCAACCAAGACCGCCTTCGACGAGCGAACAGCAATACGCCCGAACCACGGAGTATTATTCACCCTCAAAAAGGAGTCGGGCCATGAAAAGACAGGGAGGAGCCTTAAACGCACATCACCAGGCGAAAGGAGCCAGTCGGAGAGGGCCACGGCCTGCGCGACAGCCCGAAACACGCAAGCCTGAGCACAGGGCCAGTCAGGAGAGCCATGGTGGCCCGCAGCGCAGGGACATGGAAGGACAGACAGGCAGGGCCCACAGGACCTCCAGGGCGGTGAAGCGACTCCGTGAGGCGCTGTGACGGTGGATGCATGCCGCTGTGGATGTGTGCCAACACCCACAGAAAGCACAGCACAGAGAGGGAACTCTAATGTGTCAAATGGGGCTTTTGTTAGTAATAATGCGTCACCATTGGCTCATCGACTGTGACAAATGTTCCACACGCATGCAGGCTGTTAATAACGGGGGGAGGGGGGGTGAGGAGGGCAGGGGAACTCTGGGCTTTCCGCTCACTTTTCCATAAACTTAAAACTGCTCTAAAAAATAAAGTCTGTTCACTTATTTTTTCTCAAACACGTGTCCCTCTGGCTATGGTGCTGAGACGAGACCAGCAAGAAGAAAGGAAACAGGGCAAAAGCAGCCAGCCAGCGTGGGGAGGAGGAATCAGCTGAGCCCACCCGGTCATGTCCTGAAGGCTCGGCCAAGAGGACACCGGGTGAAAGGTCCGGAGAAGCCAGGGCGGCTCCGGGGTTTTGGCAGGACGGAACTAGCAGCAGCGGAGATGAGAATGTCCGCGAAGGGTGCAGGCCAGGGAGCCCGTGCCACCCCGGACCATCCTGTGGGCTCTGACACAGACCCCCAACATGTGGCTTCAACTCCAAAGGCCCCGAGTTTCTGCTGCAAAAGCCACCTCCACATTGGAGTGTCCATTGGCTCTTGGATCTACCTTCAGATCCAAACAAGGGCCCTGGGATCCCCAACTCCAGTGCTGCCTGGGGCCAGGCAGGAGAGCTAAACAAGAGAAGCAGGCGGCGGTGAGGCCTCAGGGAGTGGTGGGGACTGGGGCACTACTCAGCTCGCCCAGTCTCAGGGCAGGCAGCTCATCACCCCCAGCCCGCCACTGCCAGGTGCAGAGATCAGCCCAGTGCGGCTCAAACACCATGCTTTCTCGAGAGAGGCTAGAAATCTGGGTTTTTATTGGAAACCCCTCTATTTTTAAAATTTGGCAACTCAGTCCTTTTATTTTCAGTTCTCTGTGGGCCAAACAGTAAGCAAGCCAAACAAAGCAGATCCACAGGCAGGATTAGGCACAACCCTGCCCACTGTAGCTCCTCTTCCTGAGGGTTCCAGCAATGTCTGTGGTTCTGAAGGGTTCTACGTCTGAATGAGCAATATGATCGGGCTGGAAAAAATGGCTTTGGAGAATGTGTAGTATAAAAAATAAGGTAATCAGCCCTGGCTGGTGTGGCTCAATGGACTGAGCACCAGCCTGTGAACCAAAGAGTTGCCGGTTCAATTCACAGTCAGGGCACATGCCTGGGTTGTGGGCCAGGTCCCCAGTAGAGGGCGCATGAGAGGGGCAACCACACACTGATGTTTCTCTCCCTTTCTTCCTCCCTTCCCTTCTCTAAAAACAAATAAATATAATCTTTAAAACAAATAAAACAAAGCAATCATGTACACAAAGTTTTCCAGGTAACAGGTGCTGGTATGTATATTCACTTAAATCGTCCACAACCAATGAGCCCGAGTTTACAAACGAAGACGATGAAGGCATGAGATGCCCTTCCCAGGACCACACAGGCTGTAGCAGCGGAGCTGGGGTCTGAACACTGCCGGGCTAGGCCTGGGTGTGTGCTCTGACCACTAGACTACACAGCCTCCCAGCCATGGCTGCTGTTTGCTGCACGACTCACCTTGGCTCATGTTGGTCCTTACAAGCTACATCAAAGCTACCAATCACCTTGACACATTGTGCAAAGTGCTGGGGCAGTGTGGCGACTGCATCCCCTCACAACCACGCCACCTGCGGCTGTAGCTTCATTCTCAAACTCCAGGAAGTATTGTTACTGTTACTACTACCTCCGTCTCACAGATAGGCTCAGACAGGTCAAGTAACTCACCCACAGTCACTCAGCTGGGACGCAGCAAAGACTGGAACCCAGGCAGACGGGTTCGGGAGCCCCCCAGGGATCGCCTCTGACCCTGTGCCATCCAGAATGGTCACTCCTGGCTACTGAGACCTGGAATGTGGCTGCCCTGACAAAGGAACTAAAAGTTCTGGGTTTTTTAAAAAATAACAAGCCAGCTTAGCTCTCTCGGTCATGTCACTGTTTGATGACACTTGGCTACCGCGAACTTCTGTTCACTCCCTTTCGCCCTCTCGTCCCCTGCAGCGTGTGCTCATGGAAGAAATGGGGCGAGTGCAGAGAAGCTTCAGGGGGCTCAGGCGTGCACAACCCCACCACCCACTGTTGAGGTCCTGTGTTCTTCTCACTTTTTTCTCTGTGGGGTGTTCGTCTGTGGATATCTGGTTGGATGTACAGTCTCATTCTGCATTTTTTCCTCCCACTTAACCCAGTGCTGACATTTCCTCTCATTAGTAAGAGTGCTCCTCATATACGTCATCTGTGAAGATGACCTACCACATCACAGAAGTTCTAGATCATTCCACCACAGGTGTTCTAGATCATTCTCCTGCCCTGAATCAGTAGCGTGTATATTTTGAACTGCCTGGCTTTGGGCTCAGCAGGCTGGCTACTTTCAACCTCGGGCAAGTGACAAGTTTTCTCAGCCGCAGTGCCCACATTGGTAGGGTGGGGAAATTGGGGTCATAGCTCCTACCTCAAAGGCTGCTGGCAGCGCTGGAAGAGGATATGGGGCAGCCACCCACAGGGCCTGGCACAGTCCAGTCCTCAAAGGCAGCCATAACCATTTCATGAAGGAATCATATCCCCATCATTGGAAAACCAGGTTAAGTTTCTTACTATCTGAAACAGCACTGTAATGCACATGTCTGTGTATAATGTGTGATCCGTATTTCACATTTGAGATTATTTTGTTTTGATAGATTTCCAGTAGCAGAATTACAAGGTCCAGCAGTATAATGAACCCACTTAAATCTCTGCCATTTCTGGCCTCCTCTGTCCGACAGCTGTTGCCAGCAATGTGAGTGTGCCTGTCCCAGGCTTCGCTGTGTAGGAAACCACTCCTCCATCTCATGGTGCACACCAACACCATTTCATTACAGCTCAGGGATTCTGTGGGTCAGGAACTCAGACCAGGCACAGACGTGGGGCTCAGCTGGGGAGGCTGGAGGGGCCAGGTTGACTCTAAGACTCAGGACTTGATTCACCTGCAGGCTCTTTTACTCATAGGCCCAGCACCTGGGCGTGGACAGCTGGAAGGCTCAGCTATTAACCTGAGCACCTACCACGTGGCCTCTCCATGTGGCTCGGCGACTAGGCTCTGAGTATCTCAAGGGGGACATTCTAAGACAACCAAGAGGCGCGGCCTTGAAGGACCAAGCCTTAGGAGTAACACAGCATTGCTTCTACTGTGTGCAGAGGTTGGAGCGGCCACAAGTCCACCCAGATGCGAGGGACGGGGGCGTAGACCCCACACGTTTGCAGGGGAGGGCGTCACAAGCCGGTGCCTGGTTTTGCATCATTGCATCGTTCATGCGGAGCTGACTCAGTAAGGGAACGCCGGGGACACACCGCCTCTCACCTACCACGGGCAGGCCGAGGGAACAGGGTCTGGCAGGACTTGCCAGCAGCGACAGGGAAACAGGACCGAGGCTCCAACCAATGTTCCACTCCACATCTCCATTACTGGGCCACGAGCAAGCTCAGCCATGGCTCCGGCCACACAGCACGGGGCTCCCCAGGGCACAAAAGAACCAAGCTCACACCCTGCGCTATGGACTCCTGGCTGAATTAAATACCCATTGTCCTTGCACCTGGGAAACCAT
The DNA here is from genome assembly GCA_007922815.1 of Macrotus californicus. Taxonomy (NCBI): domain Eukaryota; kingdom Metazoa; phylum Chordata; class Mammalia; order Chiroptera; family Phyllostomidae; genus Macrotus; species Macrotus californicus. The sequence continues at coordinate 39,056 of VMDR010001439.1, read as the reverse complement.
TCCCCAGACATTCATTAACACCACCTCAATTTTCCTTAGGATTGGTCGGGCACATGACCCAGACCTGGCCAATCAGTACTGTCCAAACTTCTGGCCACAGTAATGAGTGCACAGGCAGGTACATAACCCCAAACAATCCAGTGGGAATCCATCCTGTCACTTCTGCTGAAATGACCGGGAAACAGAATCTCTTTTCCATCACCCACGGAAAAGATGAGGTGAACATGGAATGCCACAGGCTATGCCTTGAAGAGACAACCTCAGAAAGAGGGAAAAGGGAGCCAAGGGATGGGGAGGCACCAAGCCCTGATGGCATCATGGGAGCCCCTGGATCCAGCCATGCCTGAAGCTGTTGCTCCCTGATATTACAGTTTCGTGAGCCAATCCTCCATTAAGCCAGTTCTGAGTTGAGTCTATCACTTGCAAACAGAATATTCCTAGATGCTTCACCAAGTATCTCATCATAGTCATTTCCTTCATCTTGATCTTTACATGCAAGAGCAATCAATAAAGCAAAAATAAGTAATTTTTTAAAGTCCTCACCGAGGACATGCTTATTGATTTTAGACAGAGTGGAAGGGAGAGAGAGGGAGAAACATCAGTGTGACAAAGAATCATCGATCGGTTGCCTCTGGTACATGCCCCAACCGGGGACCAAACCAGCAACCCTTTGGTGTACGGGACAATGCTCCAACCAACTGAGCCACCCCGCCAGGCCAAAAAAATTAAAAATTTTTAAAAATGAAACAAATCTTCCCTTGCTGCAGGCCACCGGTTCCAACACGAGAGAGAAAAACATTTCATAGTTGTTCCAGCTCATAAAACCTTTCAAGCTAACACCTACCATCTCCCTCCCATTCATTCTGTCACAGCCATTTAAAAGGTAAAATGGGGAAAAAAGTGTTTCTAAGCAACAAATTATACACGTAATGGGGGAGGGGGAGGAGAATTAGAAGGTTTAATCTAGCTGGAGACTATTTCCCTTCCCTCCTGGAGTTGCTGCCTGCGTGAGGGCCCCACAGGAGAAAGGCACAAAGGGCGAGTCCCCACCCTCCCAGGACCCATGAGCGATGAGCGGGGCCGAGCCAACGAGCGGGGCCGCTGCGGTGAAACTACTTCTGTGGAAGAGGCTCCGGCTCTGGGTGCTACGTTCCCCGCCTACCGCCCTTTCCCAGTGGCCGCACTGGAGCAATGCTCGTTGTAACGCATTTTAACCGGGACGGCGTGTCCGTTTGGGAAGATGAAAAAGTGCTAGAGGTGGGCAGGTGGGTGTAGGACTGAGGTCCCAGGTTCCTTGGTGGCTCTCGACTCTTCGCAGCCAGCTGTGGTCCTTGCCAAAATCCCCCTCCACCTTGAAAGCCAGCAAGGGAGCCTCGCCCTGGTGGAAAATCCCTCTAACACGCTGCATCTTCCTCACTTCTCAGTCTCCGACCCACAGCATTTGATCGAAAGGGTTCACGGATCCAATCGGGCCCACCAGGACGACCACAGTGCCATGAAGCAGAACCCAACCTCAGGAGGGACATCCGCCACGTCCTCAGTCCCCAGGCTCCCACGTCAGAGAGGGACATCGAAGCCGTCTTCACCACCGCCTGCCCTGACACCCAGCAACTCCAACCTCCCGCCGAGGCTCTGGTGGAATTCTCGCCCTGGGATGCTCACCACAGCCCCGCTTGGCCTCGTGGCAACGGCGGGCAGCCGCAGTGCCAGGCACCAGGACACTGGAGGAACAGTCTGCAACACAGTCACAGGGTGGAATACTACACAGCAGGGAACACGAACCGCGGCCTGCGGGTCAGCACGGATGACGTCACACCCGCCGCTGGATAGACGCGCGATGGAAGGACGCATGCGGTGAGATGCTGTTTTTGCTGTTTTTAGACACGCAGGACGTTTTGCGTGATTTATGATTACGGACATGGATAGCAAACTTTTTTTTTAAATGCTCTGTTCAGGCAGCTAATCTCTCTGGGGGAAGAGAGAAGCAGCGAGGCCCGGGAGCAGGGGACAGGGCATCAGTGGTGGCTGCCACGTTTCGCTTCCTCGGCTGAGTGGTGGATGTGTGGCATGCACGGAAATACTCTCTAGATCTCCCTGGCTGCCCGCGGTAGTTCCTCCCAATCGAGGTAGTGAGAGTCCCTAAATCAGCAAGAACAGAAAGTTGAAACGGAAGCCACAGGATTGCCTGGCGCTCAGAACTTCCCAAGGGGCTCGTTCTGACATGCAATGAGCTACTTGCGTGAATCAGGGCCCAAACCAGCCGAGAAGCGCAGATGGCCTGCCCTGGGTTCCAGGGTGGAATTCTGAAATACACCGACTTTGTGGATGCTAAGGAAGAAGCAATCACCAGCTAGAAAAACACGCGGTGCCTCTTCAGGCCACCTCTTGCTGATAGTCTCTCTGGTTTAAGGGGTACAGAAAGCCTGATGGATTGTAATAGGGGATCCAGGAGCACCCAGCTAAGTCAACAGCATGGCTCTGGGACACCTTCTCCATGAATCTTGGGTGTCGAACCAAAGTGACGATGGGCGAGGCCACTGTGGCTTTCGAAATCTCACTCTCCTCTGTCCACAGTGTGGCCTGGGGGTTGCACCCAGGTCACCCGGAGCCACCTGGCTTCCAATCCATGCTTGGCCGCTCCTTAGCTGTGTGACCTCAGTTGAGTTACTTGTTCTCTGTACCTTGAACTCTGGCTACAAAATGTGGGTGAAGAAAGCCCTGTCACAGGGCTGCTCCGAGGATGGCAGGTGTTAACCCGTGTTCAGCACCTGGGACAGAGCCCGGCACGTAGCCACCGAGATCATTGTCAACCGACAGTTTCGTTGTAAAATTGCGTGGTACTCACACAATGACCAAGGGCACCGATGTCAGAAGCCAGAAACGCCCAGCTCAAATCCCAGACTCACGGGTCAGGTGGCCCGGGACCAGATACATGCCCTCTCCGAGCCTCAGTTTACTGTGCTATAAAACAGGGACAATGCGAACAGCAGGCCAGACTGTGAGGACTAAACTGAGTAAAACAAACCACGCGAGGGTGCCCTGGGCCCTTCCTGCGGGTGAGCTATTCTATCTTCACTTCAGGAAGAGGAAAAAGCGCTCTCCAAGGGCCAGGGTGTTATGTGTTTCTTTGGGGTTGTTCGTTCTGTAAATATAATACAAATGCTTCAGGCTCAGAGCAGAGAGTAGGAGACTCAGCCAAGCCAGGAAAGGGAGAAATTGAGGAGCCAGACTGCGGGACCCACAGAACATCCCAGATCCAGCTAGACAGGCTTAGGCAAATGCTTCAGGAGCAGGCAACGTGCTGCGGCCGCTTCAATGCCAGTAACGAGGACAGAGATGCTTGATATCCCCACCTGTCAACTCCTAGCTACCGGCTTTTTCCAGCATTCCTGCTGACTGTGAACGGCCCCACCTGCCCTTCAAGTTAAGCCAGGACCCACCGGGCCACCTGCCATCAACCGCCTGGGGCAGGTTCATAAAGCAAAACCAACAGCGAGCAAGGCCCCGAGAACAGCATGTTTCCCTAAGTGACTGATGTCCCCCCAGGGGACAAGGGGCAACGTCAGGAGACAGACTCGGTTGTCCTAGTCCAGGGGGAGGGGCGACTGGCATCGGGTGGGCAGACTCTGAGGTCGCTGCTAAGCACCCCACAATGCCCAGGACAGGCCCTGCAACAGGCCCCAAGTGTCCAGCAACCAAGGCACTAACGATGCCGTCACAGACATGGTCTTGGATGCGATATTCGAGGAGACCAGTCCAGCCTTGTCTGTGGTGACATCAAGTGGGAGACAGTGCAACTGACAAGAGGAGCTGGCTACAAAAATAAAGAAAGAAGGGACACTCTGCCCCCACAGTGGAATGCAGGGAGTTCTTTACAAGTGCTGGGCCCAAACATCCCCAAGGGTGCGAAGAAGGTGGAAGGAGCAAGGTGCACAGGGGGTGGGCGGGGGTGGGGCACGGACACTATGCTGTGAGCCGAGTTGGAAGGGAGGGGTAGAAACAGATGCGTTTACTCTAGTTGATGCACTCCCAGTTTTCTGCACGGAAGCCTCTAGCACCGCAGTGGGGGCGGGGGGGGGGGGGGGGGGGGGGGGGGCTGGAGGAGCAGCATTAACTTTTCACCAAGCACCCTGCTGTCGTTTGCATTCTTTATCTTTCTACTAATAGTGCTTGTGTTTTCTGTTTAAATGTCAAAAGCAGAAACATCATCCCTTGAGGTTGCTCAGGCCGGGAGTTGAAGGCCCTACTTCGACTTCTTCTGCTACATTTAAAAGCCGGTACACAGATGGCTGACAGTGAGATCATCTGAATTATCATACATGCGGTGTGGTGGACAGCACACCACCCCCCTGAAGTCTTCCTCACCCTAATCCCCAGAACCCAGAGAACACGTGCGTGGCCTTACATGGCAAAGGGGACTTTGCAGATGTGATTAAACTGCACGGGGATTCTTCTTTTGAGGGGAGATTGTCCCAAATCATCCTGTGGGTGCAGGGGATGAAAGCGCCCTTGTAAGAAGGAGGCAGGGGTGGGTGGGGGCGGGAGTCTGACTTCCAATATGTTGCTTTCCGATTCTAAACACGCACATCTGTTCAGAAAAAAAGAAACTAAATAAATAAGACAGAATGCCATCTATGCATAGAAGGAGAAATCTCTCATCTCTCCCTCGACGTCAGCAACCCTTAGGAAACAGGGCCATTGGCCAAGCTTGGTCTGTGTTCTGCAGCCTCTGGGCAGGGCAGGGGTGGGGAGAGGGCCACTGGTGGTGCACACTGACTTGCTGGGAGGCTTTAGGAATCCCAGTCCCCTCCCTTGGGCCTCAGTTTCCTCATCTGTACAGTGGGAGAGCTGGACAGTGATCTCAAGTTCTTCCCCAAAAATCTCGCATCGCTCCAGGAGGTGGGGCGGGCAGAGCGAGTCTGAGTCACTTCCAGGCTGCACGCCCTCGTTGGAGCAGGAACGCATCCCCGGGTGGGGGCCAGGTACTACCCAGAGGTTAAGTAGAGGTTCCTGAGACTTTACCTCACCCCTCCCCCGGGGAATTCATGCTCTGCTTTGGCTTCCATGATGCCTCATTACAGAGACTGACACTCACGGTAATTACGCATTTCCTCTGCCAGATTATTCATTCGCAGCGTCTCCCTGGCTCTCGCCACTCCTGTTCCTTTATCAAGGACAGCTGAGCACCTGCCAGCGACACCCCGGCGAGTGTCGGCACAGAGCAGGAACAGAAGACGAGCCCTGGTAACTCTGGTTTTCTCACTTAATTTTCATGAGTTGGAAATATCTTTCCGGAACACGATACATATTCAGCGCGTTGAAATAAATACCAATCTTGACTGCCGGAGCTCAAAAACTTGGCCGGAACACGAGAAGGAAGATCTACGGCTAAAATAATACCTGCTCTAAGGAAACCTAACATCCATGAATCCAAAACTCATGAAGGGGAACAATGTGGGGGCCGCATGTCACAGAGGGGTTTGTCCAACTGGGACCACTGTGCGGGCACACCCTGAGACAGGGTTTTCCCCCAAGTGGACAGACACCCTCTCTCTCCTACACCCCACCCTCCACAGCAGCCCCCCCCAGCCCAGGGAGGCCTGATCAACACCTGGAGGGCCAAGCAGGGGAAGGGCGGAAAGGTCACACTGAGTGGCCACATGAGAACAAGGCCCAGAAGGAAAGACGAGGCCAGAGTGAGGAAAAGCAGACCACAGCCATTAGTCAGCACGAAAAGCTCCATGTGCCTGGATGTGTCACTGCACTGGGGGCTCCCAGTGACTCTCTGAGCATGAGCAGACGGGAAGCCCGAAGCTCAGAGAGGTCAAGGGGCTCATCTAAGGTCACACAGCACTAACATGGCAGCGCTGGGACTCCCAGCCAGAACCTGTGGCTGCCACACTCAGGGCCCTAAGCGGCACATTCCACATTCTGCCCACAAAAGCATCCACGTTACAGGTGCCCGGGGAAGGTGTGAAGGTCGGGTTCGGCAGGTAGGGGGCAACAGAGGTGTGGCCCTTGGGGAACTCACAGGAAGGAGAGGCCAGCAACATGCACAAGGAAAGGGACGCCGACGCCCTGACACCACGGGGCTGTTGGGACCGTGTGTCAGGAGTATGAAAGAGGTGGGAAGAGCTGTGGGGATTCAGAAAACATGGCATCTTTTGGTCCTGGAGTGGCCAGGGCAGGGGGTGGGTGGCAGGGCTTCCTTGAGGAGGGAATTGGACAGGTCTTTGAAGGACAGGACCAAACCCAACGAGCTGGGCAGCGAGGGGCGTGCTCCTGGCCACGGAAAGCAGGCAGCACCATGTCCAAGACAGATGTCGACAGCAACTGTAGCGCGGTCACTGCACTTCAGAATCCTGCTTAACACAGGTTCCGTGAGCCATTCCCAGAGGTTCAGAGTGTGCCGTCACCCCAAATCAAAGGGAAGGAAGTGTGGGCACATGACAGGGAGGGCCTACTGGGCGCCAAAGCCAAGGCCACACCGCTATTTCCCATCGCCCCGCCGGCAGGCACGGCGCTAGTTCAGAAAATGAAGGCCCGGGAGCTGAAGTTCAAGCACAGAAAGCCAAGGGTGAGAACCACTTCCAAGCCATGAGCGTGTGATTTCAAGGCCTGGCATCTTTCCACCACACCCTGTGGCCTCATTCTCTTCTCCTCACATCTGAATTTCGATCCTGTGGGGAAACATTTCAACGCCTGTTCTGCAACCCTACCAGCCAACCTGTGTTCCCAAGCCACACACCCCACCCCAAGCAAAGCACAGGCCCCTCCTCAGTCGCCCACCTGCCTCTGCCTTCCCCCTGGGGCTCACCCACCCCCTCACTCCCCTGCGTTCACTCAGGCTGGCACAAGCCCCTCCCTCCTCCCTCTGCGCCCACGGGCCTCCCAACCAAGGAGGCATGTCCTCATCTCCAAACTGCTGGGGTGCCCCTGAGCCACTCTCTGGCCCCTCTCCACCCCCCTGGCCAGTCGTCTGCCGCCTGGGCCTGGGGTTCATTGTGGCAGAATTCCTCAGTGTTCCCTCACGCAAGGGGCGAACTTCCTGCCGCTCTCTGATTGAACTGTTGTCATGGAAATCACTTCATTGTGAAAGGACTCAACCGCCTGGCCCCGTTTTCTCACTCCTGCCTTCCACAATAACAAGCCCCCTCCAGCCCCTCTGCTCTCCCTTCCATGAACAATCTTCATCCGAGCCTGGAGTCAAGGAAAATAAGCCTTTTCCCCTAATCCTCTCTGTAGTATTCCATGCGCTGTTCACTGGATAGTTTCACTCTCTGTCTTCTGGGTCCAAGCCTGGATTCACTTTCTGGCTCCGTGGGGGGCGGGGCCATGGGACGCCTCTGGCCAATGGGAGGCCAGTGGTCTGGCTGGGCCGGAGGATCCAGGCTCTGTGCCAGACCCTCCCTCTGCCAGGCTCAGGGAGGAACAAACACACTGAGGAGGGAATAAACATTGTTATTTTGAGCCACTGAAATTTTGAGATGACTTGTCTCAGCTAGCTAGCCCTCTTGAATACATCCTCCATCGGGAAGGGCAAGACGACAGGCAGCCTCTCAGGGCCACAGCTAGTGACCGGAAGGCATCAGCGGCCCTGGTCCCCACACCATGAACAATCTGGGGAGTCAGGAGGAGCCATTCACAGTCTGGGGGCTTCACGCTGGGCTCCCTCAGTCTCTTTGTCTGTGAAATGGGGGTAAAAGGAATCCCTGCCTCCAGGGATGGTTATAAGGGCACTGAATCGGCTCATCCGCAGGGAGGGGTAGACCAGTGCCTGGCACGCGTGGGCATGTGTAAGTGTCACTTGCTAAGGGCGTCACTGACACTCTTGAACATTATCACTATCCTCACACACTCTCTGCATTTTATTTTAATGCTAGAATCCAGCTGACAGCGAGCCGCCCGGCTCCCTAAGACAACACATGTGTTTGCTAACTCACTGAAGGGCTCCAGAGCTCAGCACGTGGGTGTGCTTACCGCTGAGACTCATCACAAGGCCAAGCCAGCAAGGGCCACTTTCTCAGGGCCCAGGGGGAGGGACTGGGACACAACTCAGCCCACAACACCCACCCATCCAGCTCCGGGTCCTCGTGTTCGCAAGCTCGACATTAAAATCCGCACAGTGCGCCAGCCTGACGGAAGACCACTTTACAAGACCCCAACGCCACACCCAGGCTGGGCCGTCGGGACGGCCTGCCTCTCTCCAATCCCACCCCTCAGCCGGTCCTCTTTCCAGGTTAGAACATCGCTCGTGCTTTCCAGAGGCATGCCGACTCGCAGCCCTCCGACGGCCTCACCAGGCCAGCTGTTGAGGAGTTGCCAGCCTCTGCTTATTTGACTGACAGCACTGCCGAGGATCAGGTCAAGGCCAAGGACGAAGCAAGCACTGCTTGACAGACAGGCAGCCCCCAGGGCATGAGGGGCTCACACGCACACAGACTTCCCTACTGAGGAAAGACATCTCGATCCCCACGCCCACTTAGCCATTCAGCCTGGACTAATGTCCCCAAACAGCCCGGAGGTGCCAGGAAGCAAGCCCGGCCCAGGGCCAGCGTGTCGGACATCCCGCCTGATGACCGTTGGAGCAGCCCAGGACAGACAGTGCATCTTGCCCGATGGCTTTGTTTAATTAGCCAAATGCCCAAAACGATGCTGCCATTCCAGCCACTGCAAGCAGACCGGCGTCTGATCTAACAGTTGAAAAAGACTCGGAGAACACAGCGCAGCGGTGACAGCTGGGGCCACCAGCTGGAGTCGTCTGACCCCAGCAAGGTCAGAACAGAAGCCGGGGCGGTCAGCCCTAAGAAGGCGGCGCGTTCGGCCTTCCTCGATCTTTTATTCAAACAGCCGAGGGATGCAGACGACACGCTCAGATGAAGGAAGGGATGCACAAAGTCAAACCGGCCCCCACCCGCCACTGGCGCCACTTTCTCGCTCACTTCCAAAGCATTCACTTTCAATGTTCATGAATGTTTACCTCTAAAAGAATTTTCTAGTCACAGGTTACAAAGGGCAAAATAACAGAAGGACAACACTCCCCAAACCTGGGAAGGCTGGACATAGTTTGCTTACCAGTGCAGATTCTGAAGCTATCTGGCCACCTGTCCAACTCCTACTCACTCTTCAAAACCCACTTCGGAGTTCCCTTTCACCTGGGAAACGTGACCCAACTTCTCCAGGCAAAGAAAGCCTCCTTCATCATCTGGGTCCTCCTCTCCAACGCACCGCCCCCCACCCCCATCTCTCCGGTTCATCTCTCTCACTCGTCCTGCAAAGCTCATTTGTCCTGACAAAGGCGAACAACTGGGCTCCCTTATCTTTGCGGTCATCACCCATGGCCACTGGCCCCCTACGGTCAGGCCTGGCACACACTGGGCTCCGCCAAACGTGTCCTCGAAGAGTAAGGCCGGACCAAACTCTGCACTGGTCCCTGGGGGCCGTATGAAGACGAGGAAACCGTAAGAAGATCGAAGTGAAGGAAGCAGGCTGTGCACCCCGCTGAGGGTTCACAGAACAGGACTGAAGAGGGAAATGCCTGAGCCCACAACAAACCCTGTGAACTCAGAACGGAGGGAGCTGAGAGTCTATGTTAATCCCTCATGAAACCACACAGTGAGGCCTAGTTGCCAAGGGAACCAACGCTGTGATGGGAGGGGGTTGGAAAATCCAGCCCCCCACACCCGACCCTCAGGGAGGGGAGAGGGGCTGAGGTGAAATCAGTCAGCAATGGGTAGTGTCCAATGCAGTGGAGGTTCCACCACGACCCAAGAGGACAGGGTTCCGGGAGTTTCCAGGCTGGTGGGCACAGGGAGGGTTGGGGGATGGTGCCCTGAGGCAGCCACAGGGGCTCCACGCCCTCCCGCCGGCAATCTGGGAAGCCAGCCGTTTTCCTGAGACTGAGAGCTGTTCCAGCAAATTAACCCAACCCAAGGAGGGGGTCGCGGGACCTTCCCATTTACAGACAGTAGGTCAGGAGGTGACAACCTGGACTTGTAATTGGCGTCTGACATGGGAGCAGCCCTGGGATGGAGCCCTTGACCTGCGGGATCCGTCAGTGGCTCCTGGTAGATCGTGTGAGAACTGAGTTCCATTGCGGGCGGGACACCCAGCTGATGCCTGAGCAGTTCAGTGGGAGGAAGCCCCCCATGGGTGTCAGGGGTGTTGTGGAATGAGAGCCTTGAGAGTCCAAAGGAAACACAGGGGGTTCCATTCTCATCACCCTTAGGTGAGTGGCAGCAATTCAAGCAGACAAAGAAGCCCTGGCCAGGTGGCTCCGTGGGTTGGAGCGGCATCCCGAACACCAGTGTGCCAAAAGGCTGCAGGTTCAATCCCAGGTCTAGGCACATATGGGAGACAGCCCACTGATGTTCCTCTTCTCTCTCCCTTCCCCCCACCCCCTCCCCCTTCCTCTCTCTCTAAAATCAATGAGCATGTCCTCGGGTGAGGACTAAAAAGAATTTTTTAAACGATAATGAAGTAAAATGGATGAAGAAGTAAGGCCAACAGACACCCCAACACCGACTTGATCGCTGTGAAGGTAACCGCACTGGCCCGCCCCGCACCTCCACCTGTCCCTCTGCTTAGAGGACGCACTGGCACCGCCTGGTGGAGTTGAAGACGCAGGCAGCGAGTGACCCGACAACCGCAGACGCAGAGCCCAGAGTGTGCACATGTGCCCATCAGGACACACGCACGAAATGCGCGGAGCCACCTGCTTGTCCGGGCAAATAGCAGAAGCCCCCTGCACGTCCGCAGGCAGCAAAACAGACCGGCTGTGGCAGGTGCGTTCCTCCTGTGGAATGGCGCACAGCGGCACGGGGGGAGGGGGTGGGGGCGCCCACTGCCCAGAGCCACAGGGATGGAGCTCCCCACACGACGCTCAGCGACAAGGCCACTCGGAGGACAGCTGCTCTCACACGTGGGCCACAGCCACAGCCCAAAGCCAGGGGTCCCTCGGGGCGTACACACAGGGCGGCCACGGCGTGAGGAGCTACACTCCGGGAGAGCCTCCTTCTGGGGGGAGGGACGCAGAGGGGCTTTGGAGCAAAGCAGACATGCAGTTTACCGTCCAAACCCAAACGAGCTACTGAGAGGGACGAGGGGTGTCACTGGGGGTGTTGCGAGGGTAACAAAAAGCGGGGACTGTCTGGGGACATGAAGACATGGCATCACCCTGTGTGTCACCCTTTGACCCTGTGTGGTCGGTATATGTATATGGGTGTTCATCGCACGGCTGTGTTTCTTAACACAATTCATACAGATGATTTTGCGTGTACCCAAGTCCGTTAAAAAATACACATATAGATACACATACGTTTCTATGCATCCAAGTCCATTAAAAGTAATTATGTGTATGATTTCGTATGTATCCAATTCTACTTCTTAAAAGACACACGTGTCTGTTCAAGGAGATGTATATGTGCACGCGTTTCCACACGCGTACATACAGGTACAAACTGACCTTGAAACCAGCGTCTTCCTGGGTGCCTGGTGGCCGACAGCACCTCCCCAGGAGGTCACCGGGGGCTCCCTCTGACCCTCAGCACCTGGCTGCATCTGAGCAAAGCATGACATTCATACACACACACACACACGCACACAGATGGGCCACACTCTGTTCAGAATGCCCCAGAAATGGAAGTGCCGACACCTGTGGCAGGGACGCGGGATGACCCGCCAGGCAAGGGCATGATGTTAAGTCGACCCTTAATGTGTCCGAGAGCGTTTCCCTTTCGTCGGGGCACTTAATACGTCGCCACGCACTTCCGCCTTCAGCTCTGCCATCGCCATGGAGACGGCTGTGAATCAGCGATCATAAATAAAGCTAATCCGACCGCACGCACACGCACCACATGCCGCCTGGGTGGGGTGCCAGCTCAGCTGGGTCCTGTTTGTGCCCACGAGCGGCCCGGGATGCCTGCAGGGGAACAGACGCTGCTGCACCTGCGGAGAGGCCAGAGGGGAGGCCAGAGGGGAGGCCTTTGCCCAAACGGAAACATCCCACTGGGGGGCAAGGGAGCTCCGCTCACCCACACATTCTGCTATGGAAACGAACTGTGCCCCCAAGCCACCCTCAACCCCTAGATGCGACCAGAAGCTTCCCTGCCTGTGCACTGGCCTCTCCCAGCGGGGCAGTCAGCACCCTCCCAGAGCTGCCCTCGCCAGCCCTGGCCCAGGCCCCTCCACCAGCAGGGAGGGCCGAAGACCGAAGGTTTTCAGGAAGGTGGATGAGAAAGCTTCTCGCTTCTCTCCAGCCATCCCTCTCCGAGAGAGGAGGCCTGCATTCCATGCTCACAGCCTCGCACACTTGGCGAGCAGCCCCCGTGAACCAAGAGGCAGCGACAGTGTGAGCTGGGACTTCAGACCCTTGCTGTGTCCCCACGTCTTCATTCTGAAGGTTTCTGTCTATGCATGGCAAGCAATACTGGCTTTCCCTTTGTGATAGTGATAGAGATGCTTTTAAAATAAACATATTGAAGTAAAACCAACAAGCCGACTTCAAAATTATGTATTAAATCTAAAACGGCACAAAAATACCCCAGGTGGGGCAAAAAAAAAGAATTATGAAGGTACTACAACAAAGATCCAAGTTGAGAAAACAGCTTTCTGCTCTGGTCTACCTTTCCAGGTACTAGCTGTGCACATAGTAGGTCTGAAGTTCAAGACCGCTGGAAATACAAAGGAAGGTGAACCAGAGAGAGCAGAAAGGGTGAAGCCCCAGGTAAGCTGAGCCATTTCCAGAGGTGGGTCTCTTACCACTTCTCTCTGACCAATTTTTAAAGTTCCCTTCACCCAAAGCCAATCTATGTCTGCAAACCACAGGGGTTCAGGGGGAGCCACCTCGCAACAGGAACCCCCCACCTCTGCCCAGAGACACCCAGAGCAGATGATGCCAATCAGCCTCGGAACTCTCCCCCAGGACCCCAGTCATCCGCCACAGCAACATGGATGCCAACGTCCCTAACACACGGAAGCGCTGTAACAAAAGGTGGAGTGAGAACAGCTGTTCCTAACCACGCCGCCGTGCGTCCTGTCTTCGAGACAGGACGCACGCAAACATCCTTGTAAGGAAAGAAAGCTACCATATTTGCACAGAAATCAGAACTGAGGGACAGCCCGCCTGGTCCTGGAAGTTTGAAAAGTAGTTTGGTGATTACCACGCTGAAATGTTTTAATTATAATAATCACAATTGCTGGAGATGCAAAAAAGAAAGAACACACAAGAACACACATGCTGTTGGTAGAGATGCCAACAGATCATCTTTCTAAAAACTAATGGGCGACATGGGCTGAGAGACTGGAAAGTAAACACGTCCTTAACCCAGGGGTTGTACTGCTAAGAACCCTAAGAAATAATCAGTAAGTTATACAGTCACAAGGCTTAGGGTAATGAAAAACGAAATCACAGATCCCAAAGAAGAGAAGGAATCATCAGAGATACAAGAAAATTCATTTCAAGGAGCCCATGGCAATGAAAATCGCAATAACCAAACTGCTCAGAAACATAAAGGACTGGTTAAGTTTTACTTTTTTTAAAGATTTTTATTTCTTAGAGGGGAAAGGAGGGAGAAAGGGAGAGAAACGTCGATCAGTTGCCTCTCTCCCGCCCCCAGCCGGGGACCTGGCCTCCAACCCAGGCGTGTGCCCTGACTGGGAATCGAACTGGTGACCTGTCAGCTCGCAGGCCAGCACTCAGTCCACTGAGCCACACCAGCCAGGGGAAGGGATTGGTTAAATTTTAAAGGATGTACACAGAAGTACTATGTAGTCTTCAAAAATCATTCTTTTAAAAAAAAAATGTTATATTTATTAAAATTTGTATTGTTATGCTATTACAGTTGTCCCAATTTTCCCCTTTTGCCCCCCAAAAAATCATTCCTGAAGAATGCCTAAAAACATAGGAACATGCTCAAAATATCATGTACAGAAAAACAACAAGATGCAAACCTTTGCATTCAGGAAGCCCCCTTGGGGAGGGGCGTGCATGTGTTAACATGCGCTGTACAAAGATCAAGAGAAAGGAAATTAGTAGGGACGTTTCCTGGGTGGTTTTCATTTTTTCTATTGTTCTGCATCCTCTGAATTTTCAGCATGAGCTTTAAAGTCAGGGTGAGGGGGAAAATGCTCTCAGGGTTTACAGGAGTCATTTAGATTTTCACATTTGTTAAGTTTGTTCTATATTGGGGAAAAACAGTGTGAGTTTGTGAACATTTTCCATTGAAAGTAAGAATTGGAAAAAATGCCTGGGCCTCCAATACACCCAATGTCCAGCAGGAGGCAGTGTGCCCCGATTGTGTGGTCCACCACTGGTTGTTCAGCCTCCCAGCAGCAAAGTGTGAGCTCAAACAGCACCCAGCAGTGGGGAGGGCGAGGGTCTTTGGCATGGACTCTGCAGCTGCGGGCACCCAGGACGGAAGGGCACTCCTGAGGAAGCAGCAGCCTGGAATCAGAGCCACGCTGCGCTTCTACCCATCCTGCACTCCACAGAGACAACCTGGCACCTACGGCGTGCCGGGGCCTGGAAACAGCGCCAAACAGACGGACGCAGCTCCGTCCCTGCCTTCACAGAGCCTGCCACGCATTCGAGTGGAAGGGCCACTGAGCAGGAAATAATGATGAAGCAGGTGCCATCGCAGCCTGCGGGGGGAGGGCCTGGCTGATCTAACATTCAGCAGGACACTGAAGGATGACCAGGAGGGGCCAGGCTGGAGGCGAGGGGGTGGGGGAGAAGGTGTGATGGGCAGAGGGTACCAGAGGAGCTGAAATTCAGTGAGCTGGAAGGAACTGGAACCTCAAGGGTTTGCTTATTTATGCTTTTTTTTATGAATGAGAAATACACTCCTGTTTTGCTTAAACCACTGTTATTTAGAGCCTCACTTATCTGTGGCCAAGCCCACATTGTGCCTTAACACACACAACACAAGCTAGCGACCATGCCCCGTGCGGAATCCTGCCTAACACACACAACACAAGCTAGCAACCATGCCCCGTGCTGAATCCTGCCCACGAGGCAAATGTGAGGTTCAAGGTGTCAGTACAATCCCACACACCTGAACTCCTCGCTCTGTTCAAACAGAGAAAAAAAGCAAGTCCACCTCGGGTCAGAGCACGATATGTACTCTCCCAAGCTCCCTTGACAGGCGACACTGCTGTGTCCATCCCCAGGACACGGGGAAAGAGCTAATTACCAGGCTCCAGCCCCTGCTCAGCACCCCACGTCTCTCTCATCTTCAGGAAAAAATGTCATTTAAACGACGTCTCTGCCAGGAACCAGGAATGCTGCCTGCCTCACTCCACCAAGGCTCCACATCTGTCACCCCACTTTCTGCAGCCAGGAAGTCACTGTTTCTCCTGGCACCGCTGGAGAAAGGTGGAGAGGCAAGGAGGCCCTCCAAGTTCCTGGAATTCCAACAACACTCGGTGGCACCTGGCCCCCCCAGCAGCTGCCAAGGTGACACACACGCAGGTGCCGGCACAGGGACAAGGGCCCAGGTGCGCACAGTGAGCTTGAAGTGACAGGAGACAGAACCAGAGGGGGCCTTGCTGCCGAGGCCGGCGCGAGAGCTCTCGCCTCGGGCTGCTGCTACTACCGGGGCAGAGGAAAGAGCAGCTCCTACAAAGCACCAAGTGAATTCCATCAGCTGGGAAATACATCCCAGCTTGCTAGCTGTACGGTAGCGGTTCTGCTAAACAGTCTCCAGAGGCAAAATCCAGCAGCAAGGGAGCGTGGCCAGGGGCACGAAACACAGTGCTGGGAGAGCAATGGAGGGATCCCCCTGGATCGAGGGGGTCATCACGGGGGTCATCAGAGCGGGCAGTCGGAGTCTGAGAGAGGTGAGGAGGGAAACAGAGCTTGGACGGAGGCACAGTATAGAGGGAGGGTGGGAGGGAGGAGCCAAGGAACCCGCAGGGGCTCCAGGGGCTGGAAAGGCCAGGCCAGACTCTGCCCTGGGGCCTCCAGGAGGCACACAGCCCTGCCCACACCTGGATGGTGCCCCTAAGCCCATCCACGCTCCTGACCTCCAGGTGGCAGGAGTGTGTGTACATTTGTGATCATTTGGTACTGCAGCCAAGGAGATGCCTACCCACACCCGGAACTGCCCCAACTTGCCAGCACCGGGCACCAACATCAGGAGCAAACCTCCTCCAGCACGCCCTGAGATGGCTGTGGCTTCTTGCATCTGGTCTCACTTCCCCAGCCAGCAAAACACACCCACAAATATCTGTTTCATATCCACATCATACATCGCAGGCCACCTCCTGCACCTGGGAGGCCCCCTAACTCCTTGGTCCCACCATGGACTTGACTTCGGGCTTGGACAGTGTGTCTTTGTACGTGTATCTCCGATGCACAGCGCCTTCAAAGACCCTCCCGAAACCACTCCTTCTTGCAACAACTACTGTTGACCGGACGCTACGGTCGCACAAATGAGGAAACTGAGGCCCGGACACGTCCAGCAGCTCGCACAGTGTCACCAACGCTCTGCCTGTATTCACCTCTCCACCCGTCCAGCAGGAAAAGACTCGTGCATGTCCGGCACTCAGTCTGCTCCACGCTGCCAACTGCGTGAGGCAGACAGAGGGCACATGGACACGATATGAGAAAAACCGACCTGAAGCCGGGGGAGCCAGTGTCCCCACAAATGTAAAACCACCACCCCAACGCCGCAGGAGGACACACAAGAGCAAACTCCGCGGTTGAGCCGAGGAGAGAAGGAGAGAGTAGCTCTAAGTGGGAGACCGCTGGGTAAAAGCTTCCCCCGCTGTGAGCTATTCAATTCATTCATTAAGGATGAAACAGACTCCAATCCACTCCATCTCTAGGGGCCCGGGGGGCCTGTTTACTGCATCTGGGGGCACCAGACTCTACAATGGGCTCCCCACTAGACTGTCTGCCTTTCAGGGCCCCTCCCTGACCCCTTAGCTGGATCCAGGGGTCAGAAAGTCAAATGCCTGCGGGGACCAGACGGTGATGTTAAACGAACAGAGGCGGCCGATGCACTGACTTGCATGTTAAGTGGGCGGGAATAATCTTTACTTCTACGAAGGTGCTCTCCCCTATTGCTCTGGGGGCGGACAGCCCTCTGGAGCCACCTCTCATTCCTGCCGGAGTCAGACGAGCAGAGAAGTGCCCGTCTACCAGAAGAAGAACTCCCGTTCACGGAGGGCTAGAAACGATAGCCGACGGCCTCAGTGGCGAAGTAGACGAGAGGGCTTGGTGGCGACTGCGGCGAAGTGTCAGCCCACGCCCTGTCTAGCGGAAGTGTGCCCAGCCTGCTCTGAGCCAGGTGTCGGCTCCCCAGGCCGAGTGTGAGGCCGACGTCTCCAAAGCTCCCTGTTTCAAGACAGACCAGAAGTCCAGATTATGTTCAGGTTTTTTTATGTTGCTCCCCATCTTTTTTCAGACATTCCTTAAGCAAAACAAAATACATCTGTAAGCCAGATCCAGCCCAACGGGCATCATTTGCGTTGGAGAAATAAGGACCTTGGGTTACAGAAGCCAAGTCCAGTGTTCAGAAACACGTACAACGCCCTCCCTGGACTCCCTCTGGTCTGAGAAACCTTCCCTTCAAGCTCCGTGCATTCCGGATATTCTGAAACTGTCACACTGTCATGTAATGTCATTCTTTCAGTAAAATTCATTGGCTAACCTCACAGCTAATGACAGCTCGGTTTTCTTGCACTCATGGGGCATCGCATATTAATAACTCAGGTCGTACATCCTGGCTGGGGTCCAGGGAACACGGTCACAGTGCATGTGAGGTAGCCTCTCCCCAAATATCACCAGGGAGCAGCTGCTCTCTGTCTTCCAGCTGCCCACTGAAGTCCATCCCACGGGACCTTTCAGTCAGTGATATGACAGCCAGAGAGGCCACCCGGTGCCCGGTCTTGTTCCAGGCACTGGGACAGAAGCAAGAGCTTATAGCAGTGCACCTTGGGTCCATAAAACATGGCCTGCCACTCTGGGGAGACTCCCTGAATTCTCTGGAAGCCAGTCAACAGTGCTCTGAGAAAGCCTTTCTTGTATATGCCCTTACATCCATTTTTAGGAAAAGAAAGGAAAAAATGGACAGTAAAATAGCCACAGAATTGAAGACAGAATCTATCACTGCCTGAAAACACCTGGGCCAGAAGTCGCTCACTGGAGAGACAGGTCAGCCAGGTTCCCCCAAAAACAGAGCCACTGGGAGACACAGGGAGAAAGAGACCTGGTGAGGGGTGGGCGCACACACGGATGGAGACTGGGAGGCCCCCCGGTCTGCCATCTGCAAGCTGGAGCCCGGGAAAGGGGAAGGCACGGCTCTAGTGTAAGTCCAAAGGCCTGACACCCAGGGGCGTCCACGCCGGAGGGCAGAGGAGACAGAAGCAGACAGCAAATTCACCCTTCCTTCCTCCACCTCCCATCGCCCCCCGGCCCCCAGTAGACGGGGCGAGCCCCGCCCCCCCCGGCCCTGGGAGAGCGGTCTTCTTCACTCAGTTCACCCACTGAACCATCCAGCTCTTCCAGAAACACCCTCACCAACCTGCCCAGAAATGCTATTTCACCGGCTCTCTGGGCATCCCCTAGTCCCAGGCGAGTTGACACGGGAAACTAACCATCACAAGAGATAACGGGCAGAAGTTACGAACTTCCCAGAGTTGCCAAAATAAGTAAGACACTCAGCCAAAGCAAACACTGGTCTCTCCCAGTGAGGCGCACAGCCCACAGCGGCAGGCAATGCTGGGCCTCCAGGGACGTGGCTTGTTTACAAACACACTTACTTTCGCGTGGGCTACAGGTAAACGTAACTGGCACAACAGAGCAGGGCGAACAGGCCAGGGAGGTTCCCAACAGGACAAAGCTCCACCTGGCACTTCTGTGTAGCAGCGAGAGGGTCCGCTGGAAGACTAACGCCCTAGTAGGGTTGGACCTGCTGGCAGGTGGTTAGGAAGGAATAGCGGTCTGAGAACCGCCGGGACCGACTGCAGGAAGGACGCACCTGAGACGCACCCCGCAAACACCCCGGCGCCGTGGTGAGCGCGCAGACAAACTCGACAAACACAGGCCAGACCTGGAAAAGCACGAGGGCGAAAGCACCAAGCGAGACGTGTCCCTGGACCCTGCGTCCACTCTGATCCACCAGCACTCCGCCCTGGTTCGCCCGGGTCTCTCATGGAGAACGACAGCTTCTGCCAGGTCAGCCACATCCACGGCTCATTCGAACACAAAATGCCGTTTCTGTGGTTACGAGAAACCCTTCCTGAGGGCCGTGGGCGCTGAACATGAACCGTGAAGATGCCGCGGGGACAGACAGACACACCCACCCTCTCTTGTAACCTCTGATTCTGCATCTGCACTCCTTCCCCGCGTGCAAGTTCTCACAGACGAACACGAGCCCGAGTGACCGTGACGAGGGCCATGTGCTGCACCACCCACACCCACACCCACCCCCACCCCGTCAACAGGTGGGTTTGTGCCCTCCAGGCGCCCTGGTCCAGCCACACTCGTCTCTGCCTCTGTGTATAAGTAACAGGCACACCGCCGCCACCGCCGCTGCCACCACCGCCACCGCCACCACCGAAGGTCCCGGGGGATTCATTACAGAAACCACTCACTCACACAGGGCTCCTGAGGCTTGGTTCCCTCCCAGTTTCCGGAGGATTTCTGAATCTAGGGACAGAGAATTTCACTTAAAAAACCAGTGGCCCATATGAGTAGCATCATTCCCAGGTGTCACCTAGCCCGGTGACGAACTCCCAGCGTCCAGAAGGTGGAGGCCACTCTTCAGCTCTTCCCTAATGACATACTTAGTCTCGGGACAATTACCGCAGCTGCCCTTGTCCAAATGCAGGCAGGACTCCACGCCGGACAGCCCTAAGGCTAGGAGGCAGGCCCTTGCTGAGACGCCCGTCACCCAACAGACGGCTGGCAGACACCCGCTGCACACCGGGCAGCCCGACACACGAGAACACGGGCTTCCAAGACAGGCTCAGGCCCGTTCCCCCTGGAGCTTCGTCTAGTGGGAGAGATGAAGTAGCAGCAGATGGGCAAGTGAGCGGCTTTCGGGAAGCGGGTAAATGCTACGAAGACAATAAAGCAGATGGCGGGAAGATCAGAGAGGCCACCAGTGAAGCTGAGCTCATTCCGGCCCCAGGGACTTTGCCCTCAGCCTTCCCCTGCCTGGGACGTCACCGGCAGGCACAGTCTAGGTCACTACACACAGTCGGCACGCACTCCGGGGACCGCATCGTGCCATACATGGCTACACATACAAATGTCTCCCTCTCCCTTGGATCCTGCAGAGACTGGCTCCTTCTCCCCGTTCGGAATTCAGGTTCAGTGTCACCTTTGAGAGAGGCCTTTGCTGGCCCCACAACCCAAAGCAGCCCCCCCAACCCAGTCGCCCGCATTCCCTTCTATCTGTTTTACCATCTTCACAGCATTTCCCAAACCTGGTGGCAACACTATCCCCCATCCACCCACAGGGCAGAAACCATGTGATCCTGCCATTCCTTCCCGAGAGCTGGGATCTGGGTCCCTTCCTTGGTGGGCTCTGGCTGCTGTGACCAGGAGAGGGCAGCACCAGGGACACTGTGTGGCCTCAGAGGCTGGGTCCTCGAAGTTCTCGCAGGCTGGAGCTGGAGACAGCCATGCTGCAAGGAAGCCCAGTCACGTGTAAGGGGCTAAATGAAGATACTGCACACCAGCGGTCCTGGCATGTAAGTCGCCCCAGCCCAGGGCCAGACGTGCAAGTGGGGGGGTCTTCAGTGAGTCCTGTCCCCAACCATCAAGTCCTCCCCCAGCCTTGAGCCTTCCCAGCTGAGGCCCCAGGTGTTTCAGGGCAGAAAGAGTCACTCCCACTGGGGTCCCTCAAACCTCCCACCTGCAGAGCCTGCACACATAGTAAGAATTCAATCAACCTCATCGTCCAAGAACGCAGCTCCAGCCTCTGGGTCCCCGGAGTGCCCCCCACGTCCCCAGCTTCCCCCACAGGGTCCCAGCTGCCAACCCAGCAACGCAAAATCCCTGTGTATTTAGAGAAGGCAGGCCAGAGATTAAACGGCCCAAAGAAAGGGCAGCCTGGTTGTTTACTCTCCCTCCACTGACCTTTGGCAAAAACGGGAGCCTCCGGGTACAAAATGCACGGGAAGAAGGATGAGCCACGTGGAACTGCTTCTCCTTGACCAATTTTTTACTGGCAAAAACTGCAGCGGCTGATCGGTCCCAGGCCTGACGATGACAAAGAACTCCAACATCTGCCCCCAAAGCCACCTTGTCAGAACTGCTGCCCAGAAGCAGAAATCCCCACGAAAAAGGCCCCGTCTTCTGACCTGCTCTTCCTTCGGTGAGGGAAGAGCTGCCACCACGGCAAACGTGCAGCAGCCATGACCTGAGAGCAAGACCTGGTCGTCTCGCTCCTCATCCCCACACCTGCGAAGGGAATGCAGCATCGTCCCCCCCACAGGGGCGGGCACACACGGTCGGCTTTTAAGTCTCGAGTGACGCATCTATTCAACTCCGCCTCGGTAGCTCCAACAGCAGCTGCAGACAACATGTAAGTGAAGGGACATACATGGCTGTGTCCCAATAAAACTTTTATTTACAAACACAGGCTGGGGGCTAGATTCGGCTCTTGGTTCTTAGTTTGCCAACCTCAGCTCTGAGTCAAGGTTTTGGGCTTCCTACTTTGTGCTTCTTTTGGAGACCCCATTATGGTTTCCGAACAACCTCCCCGTTTCTGCACCCAACCATCCAAGGAAAGAGCAGCCAGCTCCTGACACCGGCCTCCACCTCCCTGCGGCGGGAGCTAATGGTTTTTCAGCTTTGGTGGGACCTTCGGACTTGGATGGATGACAGGTGCCAGGCCGGGAAGGAACCGACTGACCCAGAATCGCATCTGTGGAATCCGAGAGGGGAGAGATTCTAATGCAGTTTTAATAACACACGTGCGCACACACACACACACACACACACACACACACACACACACAAGCAGAGAACTCAAAACTCGGTGATCAGGGGCCCGAAACAGGACCATGGCAACGCCTCTAATTGTCCCCCAGCACGAGATGCTGGCTTCATCGAGGCCACCATCAGTCGCTGTGACGACTCCAACCACAGTAAGGTCTTCCACAGCCACACCTTTTCATCCTGACTTGTCAAAGATGCTATTTTCCCCTCGGACACCCCTGCTCTCAAGAAGAGCTCACTTCACCTGCATTCAAACCGCCCTGTGGGGTAAAAACAAACCACTGAAATAAAACCAAATACAATGAAAAGGGAGCGGAGGAAAGGGGCGGAGCCCCCACTCCCAGGCCCGGGCCCTGCTTGGCAGCTTCCCATGGCCAGGCCCCGCAGACTCATGACGTGGACTGTTTCGAGTTCATTGTCTCACGAGAAAAGACCCTTTAAAATCGCAAAACAGAACCTCAGGGAGCAATTATTAGGACACAAAAAGAAAAGGCATCTGTATGCAGGAGGATAAATCTGCACACTTTTCCATCTCATTAGGGGAGTCTTCTGTGGGTTTTTGACAGTCACCTTGAACAGAATTACAGGGAGAGCTGGTAATGGCCTAGAGCGTACAGCTCAGCCATGCCACCCCCGTGGGCAACCGCGGCTTACAACCCACACACGCGCGCACACACGTATCTGCGGTTGGCTCTGCAGGCTGCTACCTGTCTGTCTTCCCCCAGCACTCACCTTGCCCTCACCTTGTGTCTCAGCTACAAGGGGTCACAGAGGTCGGGTGCATCACGGGAACTCTGCACCCCCATGCCCCACGTTCCTGCAGTCCTCCCCCATCACGGACACCAAGGCCCCTGTCAGCCGCCGTGTCACGGCCCCGCCCCGTTGGAAGTGGAAAGAGGCCTGTGGGTGCAGCCTCAGGCCCCAGGAGAGCAGACACACTGAAGTGCACTCCACCACAGATCCGCGTGCCCCCGCAGAGACAGGGGACAATCTTTGAGGTTCGGGTGGTAGGGAAGGAAGCCCCCACCCCACTCCCCAGAGAAGCCATCAGTGTGCAGGGCTGGCAAACAAAACTCACTCACTCACAGACAAAACCCTCAAGGAAGCTCGTCTCGGCTACGTCTCAGGGCCCAGGGACCGACCAGGGAGCCTTCTGAGCTCCCTTCTGGAATTCTCCCCAGGATGCCTCCAAGGGCCGCCTGCAAGTCTTGGCTTTGCCCTTCGTGCCTGGAACAGAAGTGCCTAAAGGAGGAAGTGGTGAGGCCACCATATCCCGCTATGGGGATAGGAGAGGAAGAGAGCCGGTGTGCAAAGGGAAGCAGGGCACAGAGGCGGGGTGCTGGGGACTCCCCGATCCCTGACTGCAGTCCCTTCCTGAGGCCCTACTGGCTGCATTCTGCCCTGAGGTTTCACAAGACTCGCCTCTTGGCTCGCCTTAGTTTCTGTTCTTCCCACCCAAGAGAATTTCCTGTAACTCTGGCCAGTCCAGAGGGGGGGATTCCATCTCCTGAGGTAATGAGCACACCAGCAGCGGGAGTGTCAAGAGGAAGACCACCTCTCTGTGAGAAGGCCACACATACAACCCTCCTAATTAGGTAGGAGGTTGAATTGAGCATGCTCCAGAAATCCTTGAGCCCCAAATTCCAGAAAAGCAGATGGGGTGCATAGATGAGTTCTCATTTCCTGTTGCGGTCTTTTTGCTTTGCTAGGCCTGCCCACTATTTTTTAAAAATTGCAATTGATTGTTAATAGTATAAAATTGGGAGGTTTCATATGAAAATCTGAACGTATGGCCTTTCTGTAAAAATGAGCGCAGGCAACACTGGGACTGTATTCCCACCTGGAACCGATCAGTCAGAGCTCTGCTATCAGAGGGCTCCAGTTTGCCACAGTCCCCTCCGTTCCCTATTGCCCACCAACCCAGAGTCTGGGGATCAGCTGCTCGGGCAAGCTTGCAATGCTGTGCTTCCTACAGCAGAGAAATGTTTATCTGTACCCAAGACCCTCTCAAAAGAAGAATCCAAAGATGAGCAGAGAGCAGTGAATGGCTTACTGCCGGCCCAAGCCCCGTCCACCCCTTACCAGCCCGAGCCCTGCAGGTCTTTGGGTTTGCAACCCCTGGTTTAAAGGCTCACCGAATGGCCTCCGGCGGGAAACCTCGGCACAGCGGCTACATCTTAAGGCCCACCCTGGATGAAAAATCTCAAGTCACAGAGTACATTTCCCACTAGTTCTTTTTTTTTTTTCTAACACGCATTTTTCATAGCTGTTAACATTGAATTTAAAAACTAGAGTGCTTCAGTCCAAACTAAAGACGGTTTTTGATATTTTCAAAACTAGTCTCCCTTTCTGAGCCAACCACATCACGTATGCCCCAAGTCCCTGCCCCAGGCCAGCCCCAGAAAGACCCATGTGCCCTGAGGAAAGCCACTGAGACCAGCTCGGAAATGAAATCGAGTAAGGCCCCACGCACGCCTGAACACCACGTGCATGCTCGGTGCAATGTCAGTGCAAGGGTCTCTCCTTGGTAGACAGAGCACACTCAACGCTCCTACAGGACCAGATGAAATGGGGGCACCAAGGCCGGACACACCGGAAGGTCACCTTGAGAGCTATTAGGTGTCTATGTCGTGCTGGGCTTCTGGAGGGAGCAGAGAGAGACCCAAACTCACAGGAGGTGATGGGTGGGGACGGCCGCAGCAGGGCCCCGCAGGAGTCTGAGCCTGGCTGTGCCCACCCCACCCCCCACCCCCGCCCCATGCCTCCTGAGACCCTGCATTTGTCTGGTTGGCATCCGTTCGTTACAGGCCCATTCCAGCAGCTGTGTGTCCTATACTTCTAATGCTCTGGCATTTGAGGGCCTTGTGGCCCTGTCCAGAGGCTGCCCCTGGAAGGGCCAGCTGGCTCCTGAAGCTAATCACAGCCTACCCGCCAGTGAGTGCACCTTCCCTACACAAATCACCCAGGAACCAGATCCTGCCTCCATCCTGCCTCCAACTCCCACATACCCACTCACACTGCCCCCACCCTAAGTCATCTAGGGTCAGGGGCCAGGCCCCTGGAGACCATCCCCAGAGCCCACTGGGATTCTCCAAACGGCCCATCAAACCGTTTGTTTACTCTGCCCTGTCCTGCCTTTGCCACGGGAGCCCTAGTGAAGGCTCTGGCCTAGGCATTCTCTGGGGTCCCCTCTGCCTCCTGACCTCCCAGCATTCCCCGCCCCCCATCGCCCTATATGTGCTGACCCCTCACGGGGTCTACAGTGTCAGCGCCTCCCTTCCCAGCCTCCTCCTCACCCGTCCTCAGACTCTGCCACACCACAGGGACACCTCCACTCTTGGGCAGGATGGGGGCGTGTTTCTGAAATGCAGATCACTGTGCTCACTGGGCCCAGTGAGTCCTCTCCTCTCAGCCACCGCCCTCGCCATCCAGTCCTCTGGGCCTTTAGCGCTCACCACCCAGGGGAAGGAAGGTGGGGTGAGGACAGGATGAGGACAGACAGGTGACCGCTGTGAGTTTCAGAAGCCGGCACCCTGGGGGTGCATGAAGCCCTCCTGTGTTTAGATGAAAGGTTGGATGGAATAGGTAAAGGGCGAGAGAAAAGCTTCCCTCCTGCAGAACGCCCAGGTGCCCAGACTAGGGGGGACGGGCGGGGGGCGGGGGACAGGAAGATGGTGTGAAATCAGCAGGGCCCCTGACCAGGGCAGCAGAAGACTTACAGAAGGTCGACAAGGACAAGATAAAACTCCGCGCAGAGTGACTTGACATTTTCTCTCTGCAGTGGGGACGTAGTGCATGTGCACGAACCGCTTTCCCCGCAGGCCCCTGAGACAGCAAGGCTGACTCGCCTGCAGCTCTCACATCCCCTCCTACAGTGGGCACAGGGTGCACCACCCAGACCCCCCAACCCCGGGGGCCTTGTTGCCCCAGCTGCTGTGAGGGTGGGCTGCACACAGCCTCCGGCCACGGAGCCCAAGGTCACACCCATTCCCGGGGTGACCCATGCCAGTGACCAATGGACACCATGGGTGTGAGGGCCCAGCCATCTACTAATTAGACACCCTGCACTCTGACCTCTGCCTCAGTCTCCTCCCTGAGAACCCAACCCACCATACCTCCTGCTAGAAACTGAATGTTTGCCTGCCCCCAAGATTCACAGGCTGAAACCCCCCTCCCCAGTGTGATGAGAAGGGGAAACAGGGCCTTTGGGAGGTGACTGAGTCACCCAAGGGAGCCCTCAGGATGGGATTAGCACCCTTAGAAGAAGAGAGGAGTTTGCTTGCTCCCTCTGCTCCCCTCCACAGGGGGCCGGGAGGAGGAGGAGGCAAGCCCTCACTGCCAAAGGACCTTGTGGGCGCCCTGGGCTCCGCCCCTGTGCGAACTGAAGGAATATCTGCCCCTTAAGCCACTCGGCCAGTGGTATTCCGCCAGCGCAGCCCCAGCTGACCCTGACGCCTCCCCCTTATCTACCTGCCGGGCCCACAGACAGGCCACCCGGGGTTCAGGTCACAGGTGAGGCCACTGAGTCCTTTGCACCTCGTTCAGACACTTGATGACAGTTGTGAAATTGCTTTGAAATGTCAGGGACAATTGCATTCGCAAAAGCCAGTCTGGACGGCTAGTAATTACTCTACCACCTTCACTTTCATCGTCATCTCCTCGTCAAGTTCACCGACCGGGCCTCTGGGCGGTGGTTATGAGGGACAGGATTCAGCGCCCCACCTCGACCTAGTCATGTTCAGAAGGTAAAGATTCTAGACCATTCCTCAGCAATATGGCTCAAAGAAAGGCCTGCAGCTGCTGCCCTGGAGTGGACGTTGAACTCAATGGTACTTTGAGGACGGCCCTCAAAGCAGCAGCAGCAGCAGCAGCAGCAGCAGCACTGGAAACTTGCTAGAAATAAATATTCTCGGCCCCGGACGGACCTACCGAACTGGAAACTCTGGACCCGGGCCCCACAGCATGTTTAACAAGCCCTCCAGGTGGCACCGATGCACACTCAAGTGTGAGAACCCCTGGCGAGCTTGAGCCTCGCCTGTCTCTGAAACCTGTCCAGATCAGGGGTCCAAGGATGGGAAAGGGTGGGGCAGGTAGTAGTGGCCCCCTAGAAAAGCAAGCCCGGCAAGGTTCCAGAACTCCCTCCCTCAGCCCACCCCAGTCACATAGCTCGTAAGGGATTCAGCGGCACCGAGACCTCACCTTTGCCCTAAACCACAGATCGCCAGTCTGGGGCCACACAGGTGGTTGGCACAAGGGAAATGTCATAGGCTGGGACCCCCAGGAAGAAGACTGGGATCGAGATGAGCGTGCAGGGTGCCAATGTGTGTGGACCCTCAGGCAGCACCTGTGGAAGGGGCAGGGAAGCAGGAGTGGGCGAGGGAAAAGTGGGATCACGCTGCAGGCCTAGACTACACCACCTCTGGGCAGGCACCACTCCACCGGCACCGTCCCCCACCATGGGCTCCTTCCCACAGAAACACCAGACTACAGCGTAAGCCCACAGGTGAATAAAGCAGCCCGAAGCACCCGGGTGTGTACCTTTACATGGAATGGATAAGACTACTTTAGGATTTGTCAGCCCCCCATGGGGCACACTCAGATACAAAGCTGTGAGCACAAATGGTCTGTCTGGGTTTTTTACGCGTCTAAACTTCAATATAGACTATCAGACGCTGAATAAATCCAGATCAAAGCAATAAAGTTAGAACAGCAGGACACCAATAGCGACAGAAGAATTGCTGCCCCGTAACCCTAACCCTAATATGTGACATGACTCAAGTCTCCACACGGAGCTGCCGTTCTCTTTCTCCCTAAGATGCACCCGTTTGGACCTGTAAGAGGCTTCACTGGGAACAGTCTGCATCAATCTGCTTTACACTCAAAAAGGTGCTTCTTTGGCTGGTTCTGAGGTTCCATTCTTTTGGGGGGGTGTCTCCACCAGCTCCTAACTGTCCCCTGAAGAAAGACAGGACTGGAGACCCCAGCTTTGCGCTTAAACTACCAGCCATGGGAGTCGCTGCGCCTGCAGGGGGTAGCAAACGTTCTCTTTCAGACGCTCCCGGCCACCAGCTCCAAGGTTTGCTTCCGGGAATACAAATCGCGCTGGCTGGGACTTGATTTAGAGCCCGGTGAGAGTCCTCGCTGCGCAGCATCTCCCAGCAGACCCAAAGCCATGCTCAAGGGCGCGCCCTGCAGCAGCACCAGTGTCTCAGGGCGTTTCCCAGACACAAATCACAGAAAAGCAGCCCACCCTTGCTGCAGGGGAAAAGGGAGCTTGTGGTCTAAAGGAACAGAGAAGGGACAGGGGCGGTCATGCCTTGTCTGGAGGTGGGGGGCCACATTCCCACACTGTCCCAGCAAAAATTCTGAGATTAGGACCAGTAAATCAGGCCTATTCCAGAGCCAGTGACAGCAGCCAGGGGACATACTATTGGCCAGGATGTTACCTCTGATTAGCCAGGGAAAGCTGTGCTCTCTGATTGGCCAGGATGTTACTTCTGATCAGCCAGGAGAGGCTATGCTATGATTGGCCAGGAGGAGGCTATGCTCTGATTGGCTAGGAAGGGACTATGTTCTTATTGGCCAGGATGTTATCTCTAATGGGTCACATGTCTCCCTGAGGCTAATGGTATGTCAGCAGCCCCTGAACCAAAAATAATTGGGGACAGGGAATGGATAGCAGACTGGGAACCAGTCACATGCTAAAATAGTTAAGAAATGTCTCTCAAAAAAGTGCAGACAGGAAGGGGCTGTCTGGGGCATGGAAGATCAGCTGATAGCCCATCTTCTGTGAAAAGGCAGAGTCTTGGGGGACACCGCCCCCCAAGGACCCCCTGGAACCTATCTTGTGGGAGGTTTTGGACTAGACAGAGCCTTCTGTATGAAACTGTCCCAGACAAATTATCAAGCCAAAACCAGAAAGAACAGGGAATGGTTAGCCTGAAAACGGGACAGGTGAGCAGGGTTAGACCTGTTCTGAACAACTCTAAAAGTTCAAAGGTGTGGGTGGTTTGGGGCATAAAGAAAGGAGAAAAAACAAACAAACAAACAAACTGTAGCAATCAGATCTGAGCTTTGATGGCATGAATTACTTTTTTAGGTAGTGAATGGCCCATCACTGGGAGCAATCAAGCAGGGTGTGGAAGGTGTATACCTGTATAGGGGGAGGGTACCTCTCAGGTTCCTCTCACTTGATTTATTGTCTCCTAAAAATATCCATCCCAAGCCCAGGATAGTAATAACGAAATCAGTGGAAAATCCTGTCCCACTTTTCCTGCCATCCACCTGGGCTCTCTCGGTGGGAGATGTGATAAAATACTAAAACATCAAACAGTGTCACGTCACAGACACTGGAGATGCCTAACAAGCAGATGGAGTCAAAATGACAAATTCCTCCAGACTGTGAAATCCATCACTTCTCTCCATGGGAACAAGGGCGAGATGAACCACGGCTGAAAGCCTGCTTGGGTTTAGGGATCAAAGCGTTTCCACGCCTCACAAAAGAGCCTGAAATGGAAAAATCAGTATCTGTTTGCACACCGAGGCCAACACCGGGACGCGGGGCTTCCTCCTCCAAGGGCGCACGGCTGTGTGCGGGAGACACCGAGTGTGTCCTGAAGCCTCCCATACTGTGTGCGCTCGCGCCAGAGCAAACGGGGACCCCTTAATAAGGGCTTCTAAACGCAGCACTCGAATAACAACAGCCACTACAGCCGTAGCACGGGCTCGCGGTTTTGAAACTCAGCACCAAGCGGGATGGCAGATCAATACAGGGCACGAGCTGCAGCCAGCAAAGCTGACTTCCTGGCGGATATAACGGATGGACGCATCCTCTGCGTTATTCACTCAGGTCAACTCACTCCCAAACACCAAACCCGCCCCTGTCCCCTGTGGCAGGGAAGGCGGGAGGGTAAGGGGCACCATCCAAGCTGCGGGGAGTGGTCCATGCAAGGCAGACACAGCTCCAGTCCAGACTGAGCTCTCACGTGACCCAAGCAGAGAGCCAATCAGATGGGCCAGAGACGAGAGTGGAGAGTTGCCAGCGGTCATTGCCAGGGCCAGGGTTCCCAGCCTGACCGCTTGAGTGTGCTTAGACCACGCCCGCCCCGCCTCCCATGAGGGGCATGCTGTGCTGCATCACCTGACCACTGTGCTTACGGCTGCCCTGGCTGCATTGGGCCGCAGAGACGGCCAGGCGTGTCCAGCCCAGGAGCTGTGACCCCACCTCAGAGCCTGGACCTTGAGGTACAGTCAGGGATCAGGGCGGTGCGGTGGGAGAGGTGTGTGGCATCTGCAAGGTCATGGCGTGGAACAAGCAGCCCCACTGTCCCCACACCCCCACACCCTGCCTGGGCTGTGCAGCACAGGCAGGGGAGCCACACCAGCAGGTCTTACCACAGCCTCCTGTGACCAGGCTCAATTGGCACGAGAGTGGGGAGGGGAGAGTCTGTCTCGGGGTGGGGGTCTTTCCCCAGCAGGCATGGAAGGCATGGAGGGGGCGAGAGGAGCAAGCCCTCTGCCCCCAGTGGGGGGCTCCCAGAACAAGGAGAGCAGGCTTTGGATTTCAACACTGTTTTTTTTTATTTTGTTTATTTATTTTTAGAGACAGGAAGGGAGAGAGAAAGAGAGGGAAACATCCGTGTGTGGTTGCCTCTCACCCCCTACCAGGGACCTGGCCAGCAACCCAGACGTGTGCCCTAGACTGGGAATCGAACTGGCAACCCTTTGGTTCCCAGGCTGGCACTCAATCCACTGAGCCAACAGGGTTCTGAAAAGAGACCAGGAACACCAGAGGGAAAATGGAAACAATGAAACAGAGGGAATCACTAAAGCACTTCGGTTGTCCCCTGCGCGTTAGGACAGGGGATACTGGATTTCCATGAGCTCCCAGTCACTGTCATCAGTAAACACATTTAAGTGAAAAACTCGCAGGGACAGCTGGTGCCGATGATCTTTGGGAGGCACGCCACCGAGAGAATCACCGGTAATTTCAGACCCCCCTCCCAGGCTCAGACCCCAAAGCGCCGCTGCCCCCCCCGCCCCCCCCCCCCCCCCCCCCCCCCCCCCCCCCCCCCCGCCTTTGGGAGTCATCACACCCACGCCTGCAGCCCGTCACTGCACATGTTGAAGAGGCAAATTGCCACATCTCAAATTTCTTCCTCTTCGTCATTTGAGAGCCTTTGAGAGCCGGATTTCAGTAAGATTGGTTTCCTTTGTGCTCCTACGTATTTTAGAGAGTGCGTTAAACACATTTTCTGAGACAGCTCTGCCTAAGCACCAAAGGGGCCCAAGGCACAAAATGGAGTGGCAATCCCTGCTTTCGAGGAAGCGCCCTAGGCCTGGCGCTGGAGCCCTGCAGGCCTTCACGACAGCTACCCCCTCAGCGGAGAGGGTGGGCGCACACGCTATCGGGCTGGGCTTCGCAGCTTCCAACCCAGGGTGTGCAGACGGTTACCAAGTGCCCGCACCAGGCGATCCTGAATCACAAGCTGCAATCAGCACTCGGCCGCAAAGCACAGAGGAGACCCGGGAGGTCGCCACGTGGGAACCAAGCCCGTCTACCTGGGTGGGCGTGGCGCTGGGCCACCAGTAAAGTGGGTTTGAAGTGAAAAGACCTGTGGTCAGTTTCATGGGCACACATCTCTGGGAGAGTCAGGGGCGGGCTCTTCACAAACAGTCTCCTGAACCCAGGCCAGTGCCGGAGCACCCAGGGCTCGCACCTGTCCTCCAGCTCCAGGCCACCCAAGGCCAGCGGTGCCATTGATGTAGGGGTTCCAACTGTCCACAGAGGAGGCCTTCCATGCAGGGGAGCTCAGCAGGGTTGGCAGGGTGCAACGGTGAGCCCCGGGAAGACCTGGGCTTGGACAGCAGGCCCTGTCAGAGGGAGCAGGCAGCTGGCACACATGTCGGTATTCAGGAAGGAACTTCCGGGAGGCTGTTCTGTCACTGACGCTGTGAAAATGACAGGGACTTATTCCAGAACCAACTCGGACTTCACCCAATCTCCAGTGTGACCGCCACAGCCTGGACACACTAGTGGTGCTGGCCCCGGTTTTGCTGAAACAGAGGGGGTCTTCCCATAGGGATGCAAAGGGCTCACGGAGCACCGGAGGGTGGGAGAGGCAGGCTCTGTAGTTCGTGCCCCAGGGAGGACCCTGCAAGCCACACGGAGATCCAAGGCACAAAGGAGCTGTGTGTTGTCTCCTGTGTGATCGGGAAGCCACCAGCCAAACTGGGAAGGTGTCACCATAGCTGCTACCTCCAGAATCATGCCACCACTGCCACCATCTGGAAGCCAGCACAGCAAAGAAGCCACTACTATCCAGAAAAAACCACAATCTACAGGCTGCCACGGTGGCACCTTGCCTGCTATAGTTCCCCCATAGAAGCTGGCACGTCACAGCCCGCCTCCCCGCCCCCTCAGAGCCATGCACTGCCCCAGAAAAGCCAGGCGCCTCTGCTGCAGGGCTCACCTGGAGAAACGGGAGAAGGGGGCTCAGCCTCGTCCTTCCCACTCTCAAGGATGTGCACCTGGGCCAGCTCACACTCAGCTCTGGGCTTTGGCACCATCGAGGAAGAGGTGTGCCGGTCTGAGGGCCTGTTCAAGGGTAACGATCAGACTGAAACCATCGACAGCCGTCCTGCCACTGTGGGAAAGCCATCTGGTTGAGAAAGGGGGCAACACAGAGAGAAGCAGGGCCAAGCGACAAAAACAGACTGAACGCCAAAGGAATGCTCTGCATTCCTGGATCCAGCTATGCCTGAAGCTGGACCCCACATTGTTCCTTTATACATACTCAAAGGAAGGGAGACTTTTTTTTTCCTTTGGGCAGTCTGACTTGAGTTTCTGGTTCTTACGACCATAAGAATCATGACCATGAAAACAGTCCAACTACCATGGCCAGACAGCCTTTACACTATCCTTGGGGACAACGGCCAGAGTAAATCAGAGATGGCAGAACCCCCTGACCCAGTTACAGCATCAACACATAAATCTCACTCTCCCCCACCTTACAGTTTTTAAGCCTGAGACTTCATCTCCTCTTCCTCAATCTCTCTCCTCCAAAACTGAACTATCTCCTTATCACCTCCTCCAGGAAGCCCTCCCTGACCTTTCCATTCTAAGTATCTCAATTCTGCCCTCCTATGTTTTCTGGGCAGAAATTCGGTGTCCCTCCAAAGAGTTTGGGTCTCTTGAGGACAAGGGTCTAGTCTTCTGTCCCCAGAGCCAAATCGGAGACTGGGACTGTGTGGCTCCACCGGTGTCTTCTTAACAAAGGAATGAATGCATCTCCTTGAAGCCAACCATCTGCTTTACCTCCTCTTGCTCTTACCAATTCTCCAATTTTTTTCTTTTCCAATTATTCTCAACATTTTCCAATGGAAATGGCCAGAGTTTCGGGAGGAACCGAATCCACACTGATCTGTGAACTGTGAAACGCCCCCCACCCCGCCCCCCCATCTTAACTATCTCAAATACCTTCTCCCACCTGTTTCCTCCTTACATTTCTCTGGCTTCCAGAGCTTTCCGACAAACTCTTCCTCAAAAATCTAGCCTGGCAAATAAAAACACCAGACTTACAAAAATAGCTGTTTGAATGCACTGCAATAAACGAACAAACACAAAATCAACAGCCAACGCTCCCGGGAATTAACTTCAGCAAAAGAGCCCGGAGCCTGAAGCAGAAGGAACACGGAGAAAAACCAAATTGCATGAAGCCGAGAAAGCGAAGTTGACTCTGGGATTGTTTTGACAAACAGAGGCAACCACGTGACAGAAAATAGGTAATAACCTCCCAGAAATTCCCCAACGTCTTTACTCTTAGAAGCCAGTCCCTTTAGGGGAAAATAAAGGAAGAAGCAACACAAAATCCAAACACAATCAAGTCTGGCTTTGAAAAATAAATATGAGCAGTCATCCTGTGCCCCTGCGAGTCTTGGGCTTGGGGGCATTCCGGGTGAAATGTGTGCAAGATCGGGTCCCTGGGGCGTGGACGTCTGCTACTGGGGCCACAGCCCCTCTGGGGGACTCAGCGCAGAGACCGGCTTGCAGCTGGAGCACTGGTTGTCACCTGACAGGACATACAGAGCACGCACTCTGCACAGGACGGTCACCACGCCCAAGGGCCACCCCCACCAGCCAATGCCGGGTATTGCCCCCGAGAAGTTCACCATCATGCTTAACCAGGTGAGAGGATGTCTGTGAAGGAGAAGAGCAGGGTCCAGGAAAGACATTCGGGTAGTCGTAGAAAGCCTGTCTGAAGTAGGGAATCAAAGCAAAGCCACCGCCTCCTGGGCACCCCCTGGAGGTCCCCTGCGGCATTGGCAGGCAGCTCCAGGAAGCAGATAACTTCCTGCCTGGAACACGCCCCTCCCTCTACCTGAGGCCCTCTCCTGCCACTGGGGCATTCTCAGCCCTGATCTCCGTGGGCAGTGCTAAAACTCCCTGCCATGCCACAGGGTCGAGAGTGGGTGGATACTCTTCCCACCTGGGCAGGTCAGCGTGGAGAAAGTGAACGTGAACACAGAGCATTGAAGTCCCTCCATCGGTCTTATCTTGTTGGTGCATCAGCAACACACAGGGCCCGCTCCAGAACCCCGCAAAAGTCTGTATGACCCCCATCCTGGGGCCGTCACTCAGACGGGCGTTCCCCAGATTGTAGTCCCCCCACCACCTGCCTCAGAAGCAACTGCTTTGCTTGCTGAGAATACAGATTCCTGGGCCCCAGGCTAACACACTTCACGTGTGGTTGGCCCCCGAACCTGCATTTTTTTCAAATAACTGAGAGAGGGTGTTACACCCGAAAGCTTACAGCACACAGGTCCTCCGCACTGTCCGGCACCAGCAGGTAGGACAAGACCAAAATCCGGCACACATGGGCACGAGATGTGCGGAAGGTGAACTTATGCCTGTCTCATAGCCCAACGTAAAGAAATGTAACCACCTGATCACAGATGTGACAGGGGCTTCTCATGCTGGGGATGGGGACAGGGTGCCCGTGGACCACACACCAGCTCCAACTGGTGTCCTACCGGCCTCCTTCCACACACCCACCCTCAAGCTCCCCGGGGGGCAGGCTGGACCCAGACGCCAGCCAGGGTGCTGCCGGCTCCTCCTGCAGCTCTCAGACCTGAGCGAGCCCCAAAACCACCTGGAGGGCTGGTCGCAGCCCAGACTGCTAGCTCCTCCCCCGCATTCCTTCTGATCCAACAGGTAGAGCCCAAGAATATGCATTTCTAATAGGTTCCTACCAAGGACCCCACACTGTCTCCATTCACACATGAATTTATCGGGAAGGTGAGCGAGCACCAAGGAAAACAGAGCGTTGGGCCATTTGTGGGGAAGGCACAGGATGATGGGACATTTCAGCCAGAACAACAAGCACCGTACCATCAGGAAAGGCCAAGGGTTAGAGGGGGGAGAGGCTGAGATCCAACAGGAGGGTGTGAGACAGACCCACAATCCCTTGCCCCAAACAGAACCCAATGCCATGAATTTTACAAATTTTATGGGCCAGAAACTGTGCTAAGGGGCTCCCAGGGGAGTGTCCACATTCCTGACTGAAAAGACCCTTTGACTGCAGTGGGAGAGACAGACCAGTACACACACTCCTGTAATAATGTCAGTGAGAGAAATCCCTACCCACTGTGAAATTGGCAGAAAACTCAATGGTCAGCCTCTGAGTGCTTACTCAATGGCTGCTACTGTGGGAGACAGGTTCCCGACCCTGCAGCCACCAGCTCGTGTCTCCAGGAGGGCGTCCTGGGCACACAACTGTGTCGGCTCAGGTGGAACTTCCAAGAAAACAAATCAAGATCGCTGAAACAGCTGGCAGGTGCACCTGCATCCTCAGCTGCTGCCTGGAAGATGGAGGTGAGGGCTGGAGCTCTGGGCGCCCCCTTACACCATGAGGTGACCAGGAGGACAGAAGTCGCAAGGCGAGGACGGCAGAGCCGAAAGTAGACGGAGCTGGTGATTTTTTTGTGATACGTGGAGTCACCACACCAGTGGTGAGAGGTGAAAGTTCACTTCCATCGTGTCTAGCCTTTATTGTTTTCGCTGCCCCTGCTATATACAGACAACTGTAACCCTCAAGGACGGCCAAGGCCCCGGGAACCACATTTCACCAGACACGTGGGTTAGTGAGGAACCCTCTTCCTGGCCTGGGCAAGTCTCCTTCCCCGGGACCAACACACTGACCCACCTACAGCAAAACGCACGGAAGCCAGTGCACAAGCCCACGTGGCCTCAAAGAGCCACGGGCCACCTGCCAGAGAGCTCGTCCAGACTCTGGTCCCACTAACCCATGTGACAAATGAGGATGTTGAGACTCTTGAAAAAAAAAGAGAGAGAGAGAGAGAGATTTTTCCAACTTCTCCAGGCTGGGACTTTAGACTAAAGTAGCTTTCATCAGAAATATCTGCTCATTAGCTAGAGGAATCCATAATAATACTTTTGCCAGATCTAAAAACAGAAAAGAACAAGACAATCTCACTGAACACTTCAATTAATTAATCGCCCAAAGAAGTCAAGCCTGAGCCTTAGGAACAACACGACAGCTATTTATATATTTATGAGAGGGAAAAAATGCAGGCGGTGGCTGTGCATATTTAACCCTGCCCCGGAATTTACAGCGAGCTCCTGTCCGTCTCCGCAAGCAGGTGTGAAGTCTGCCTTTGTGCCTAAAACTTTCTCCTAAAAACGATTTACAATTCAACTCATCAGGAGATGTTTACTGGCTGGAACTCGTTAGGAAAATTCCATGATCTGGGATGGTCTATTGCGGCCATTTGTCTAGAAAAAATAGTAGGTTAAAACTTAGAAACAGAAAAGTTGGTTTTTTGAGAAGGAGGAGGGGAAGGAAATTTAAAAAATCAGGTGCGTGTCATGAGGGGCTATCACCTCACTTTCAAATACCCATCTTCTTCGAATGGGTGACACTCCAACACAGGTGCCCCGAAAAGACTGAGACAGGACCCAGCAAAGGCGCCGTGACACGGTGAGCGTGCGTGAGGGAGGCAGAGAGGCCACGCCAGCATCACTTATAACGAAAGGCAGACCCTGGAAACGACCTAACTGCCCGTCAACGGGAAGACGCTGCGAATCAACGAATCAACGCTGCCGGCTGCGGACAGCGGGCCACCTCTGCCACCACAGAGGAAAGGGCTTGCGCGCTGTGGGGGAAGAGCTCTCCAGGGCGAACTACGTTACACAGGGCAAGGGTGTGTGCACTGCGCCCTCCTTCACAGAGAGGAGAACACACGCACAGAGACCGGTCTGTGCGTGGAGCATCGTTCTGGAATGGTAGATCGGTGGTATCCAAAGACTAGGTTTTGGCGGGGAAGCAAAAGAAGTTTCGTTTGGTAACTTTATGCGCTATGAGAACCACCGAGAGCTATAAACCTTTTTTCTTTTCTCTGTATAAGCAATTGCTTCCAAACTCGGTGCTCTGGATTTTAAACCCTGAAACTTTTAAAAAATCTGAGCCAGGAGCAGACAGGGCTTCCAGCTCGGCTCCCATTGGGGCCACTGTGTTTTACGGCCCATGTTCCTGCATAGAATTTCATGCAGGAATAAGAATTCCACCCTAAAAAATGTGTTTTAAACCTTGGGACAAGGGCAGTGTAAATGTGCAAGGTCATTTACATTGTTTTTACTGAGAGAAATGTGCCTGAGTTTTCCTGCACTGCCTCAAAGTAAGGCTCTGTTTATTCAACTGCCATGGATTGACGTGGTCTAAACCCCACATTTCTGGAACCACTGAGGCTGACTCATGCAGTAAGTCGAACAGTGTCCCCCCATGAAGTTCATGTCCACCTGGAAGCTCAGAATGAGACCATATTTGGGAAGAGGGTCTTTGCAGATATAACTAGTTAGGATGAGGTTACACTGGATTAGGGTGGGCCCTGAATCCAATACCGGGTGTCCTCACAAGAAGACAAGAGCACACAGAGACACACACATAGAGAAGGCCATGGGACAACAGACACTGACACTGGAGTGATGTGGCCCCAAGCCAAGGCCTGCTGGCCACCACCTGAAGCTGTCGGGGGTGGGCCAGGGGAGAACGCGCCCCTAGAGCCTTTGGAGAAAGGAGTGGGGCCCTACAGAAACCCTGCTTTTGGGCTCCTGGCCCCCAGGACTGTGGTTCCCAAGGCACCAGGTGTGCAGTGACTTGCTGCAGCAGCCCCAGGACATGGACACGACTCACAAAAGGAGGACGGAGGGAGACCAGCAGTGTGGGCAGGCCTCGAACCAACGCCCTAACCATAAGGTTTCCGCCTTTCTGTGCTCTGTTGCCACACATCTCACCGCCTTGTGCTCAAGTGCACCTGGAAGGCTGGTTAGAATGGAGATTCCTGGGCACCCCCTGCAGGGTTTCTGGTCGCCTGGGTCTGGAGCAGGGGCCCAAGAATCTGCATTTCTAACAGCTGGAGCTGTGGGTCTAAGAAGTGCTGGTCTGCTGGTTCCCACAAATAGGGACCACTGCACCACTACCCGAGGCTGCCACCCTCAAAATGACAATTCCTTCTCTCTCCTTTCCCTGCAGGCCTCACAGGTAAGGCTGCTTTTTAACAAAACGTTCTACAACTAGCGAGTATAAAAAGGAACCAGAGGAAATCGGCAGTGTCTCCTCTCCTCCCAAAATACCTTAGGCTGCAGGAGACATCTGTTGTTTTCACCAGCCCAGGCTCCAGCACTCCTCCTGCTCCTCTCCCAGCTTTCCTCAGGAGAGCCATCCTTCCCCACTCCCAGCCCGTGGAGTCCAGGGAGATGGACGCCACCCAGCACGTGACCCAGGCCAACTGGCACTGCCTATGCCCTGAGCTCTGATTTCAGGATGGGCCCTAGCTGGACTCCTTGGGTGCAATTCTAAGGGAAATGGTGAAACTACTAGGACAATTTGGTTTTCTTTCCACTGGGATTGCAAAACCAAGAGGACAGGAGCCTACAGATCTGGGCGCAGCAGCAGTCATTCTGATACGGCACGAGGAAAACCTGCCCGGGAACACAGCCAACAGAGGACAGCAAAGCCAGGCGCTGGAGAGGAAACTCCCAAGGATACTGCCTGAGCGCCTGGATGCAGCTATACCTGAAGCT